>BQNB010049095.1:20698-42214 GCA_026074375.1 Tanacetum coccineum | reverse complement strand
TGAGAGGTCACGGGCCTGAAACGGACTTACGGATCAAAAGTTATGGCTGTTTTACTGAAACCGTTTTCTTCACACAAAAAAATCCTTAGTAAACCGCTGTCAATTATTAACTCGCTGTTTGGTAACTCGCCGTTTAGCAACTCGCCTTTAGCAACTCGCCGTTAGCAACTCGCCGTTAGCAACTCGCCGTTAGCAACTCGCCGTTAGCAACTCGCCGTTTAGCAACTCGCAACTCGCCGTTTTTAGCAACTCGCCGTTTTTAGCAACTCGCTGTTTTTAGCAAACCGCTGTTTTTAGCAAACCGCTGTTTTTTAGCAAATCGCTGTTTTTAGCAACTCGCTTTTTTTAGCAAACCGCTGTTTTTTTTAGCAAACCGCTATTTTTAGCAAACCGCCGTTGACTATTTCCTTAAATCGTGGATCTTGTCCCCTACTTTGTCAAACCGCCGGCTAGAGATATAATTATTTAAGCAACTCTCCACCAAGAACACACGTACGAATTAAGCAATATTCACCCAAATAAGCCTTTTAGCCACGAAATAAGCTATGAATATGCAATACTAAGCGTCTCTAAGAAGATTTAACACACAATAACATGTATATCTTTATAAATCGTCCAAAATTAGCAACTCTCCACGAAGAACACTTAATGAAATTCGAACCTTTTTCCTAGATTTCATTTGTAGGAGTAACAATGTATCATCCTTAGCTTATATAACACGAAAAACACCACGATTAACCAGCCAATCAAGCACAAAAATGAATTTTGAGCCGTGGGGTTTTAGAACCAAAATAAGCCACGAAATTTGAGCTTATTAACCACAAGAAGCAACCACGAATCCACACGTAGCTCTGATACCAATTGTAGGATCTCGTTAACACTTCATAACATACAATCAATCACGAATCGGAACTAGAAATGAGGAGGTGAGTTGTTTAGAGAGAGAAAGGAGGAGAGAGAATTGAGAGAGAAAGTGAAAAGATATATTTTAGATATTTTGAACAACTAACTTTTTCTAAATAAGAAAAAGCTTATATACCCCGTCACGTTAAAGGTACGCGCGCTTAAAAGTGACGCGTTGGGATATTTAACTAGGACCGGTGCTCGGGTTTTGCTTGAGATTAACATTATAATCCCGAAACATTTACAATATTAGATTTATTTACGAGCCCGAGTCCGTATTATCCTTCTATTACAACATTAACTAATTAAAGACCGAAGCTCCATCGTAGAGTGACCGAACTTCCTTGTTTGACTCAATAAATTGAGGCTAACACAACCTTTACCAATTACTGCAAAGGCTTACACCATGGTTAGACATGAAAAAAAGCAAAGGGATGGTATTGCACCTAAGTCTGCAACATTTACAATTCTAAACAACTACTCAAACGGCAACAGATACAACCCCCCAAACAACTACAGTAATCCAAAACACAATGTCCCAAACACTCCTGGCTCTAGGTTCACAACACAAAGGCCTGCACAAACTAGTTTTGAGAGGAGAAGCAGTTTTAGAAAAGGGGTATATTGTGGAAATTGTGGTAAAGAGGGTCATATCCAAGAAGAATGCTACAAAATTGTTGGTTATCCCATTGGTCACCCACTTTATGGGAAGGTTCAGCCTGCAAAACAGTTCAAAGCAACAAAGGTAGTGAACATGGTCATGTCATAGGATCAAGCTCCTCAGGACAAACCAGGCACCTCATGACAAGCTACTGCACCCTCAGAGGACCATGCTTCAGCCAGAATAGACCAATTGCAGAATCAGCTTAATCAAGTTCTCCTCATGCTGCAGCAAAATGGATCTCATGGTATTTTCTCATCCAAAAGTACTACATTGCCAAAATTCACTGCTACTCTTAATACTTGTCTGCAAATTGCTTGGATCATAGATAGTGGGGCCATAGATCACATATGCACAGCACTTAGACTTTTGCACAACATTTACAAATGCAAAACACCAATTACTGTCAATTTACCAAATGGCCAAACTGTAAAAGTCACAACTGTTGGATCAGTAACTATTAACAAACATATCACCCTTCACAATGTCTTTTACATCCCAACCTTTACATACAATATCCTATCAGTGAGCATACTTTTACATGGAACCACTATTTCACTCACACTAAGTGAATCCCTAGAACAAGAGGATTGCACTTGGCAACCTCTGTGATGATCTTTACTTTCTTTCATCACCACCCAAGGTCTCTGCAACTACACCCACCATTCTTCATAGTAGCAGCAAGTCTCAGCTTTGGCACTCAAGACAGGGGCTGTTTGATAATCAATTAATGGGCCATTCAGAACCACCCTTTGAATCGGTCAGAGATAAATGATTGTTTGATAAATTTTCTTTTGCCTCTGAGTCGTTCCAATTGGCTTTGAATGGCGTAGCGCCTAAGGACCTACTAATTCATTCAGCAGCAAGTGTTGTCTTGCACTCCCTATTTCAACCTTCACAATATACATTATTTCATACGCTATTACAAATAAATTAATGAAAGAACCACATGATTACAAATACATGTCAACGAAAGACCATTTGGCTGGTATCTTTTTTTTTATCATATGTTCTTTTATTTGATTAGATTGAAGTGGCAAGGTGTGTAATATTTGCAATATTATGCATGACATACGAGGGATTATAACATGTTGATAACTAAATAATACTAACTCAATTAATCATATATGTGTATAACGTATCAATAAGAATAAACATATCAAAAAAATCAATAGTACTCGGTTTAAAATATTTGTCAAACGCTAAGTTTTCATTCAGAACCAAATTCATATAGAGTCACTAAATCATACGGTGTTTTGAATCATTCAGTGCTAAATCACTCTTTTTTACCAAACAGCCCCTTGGTCATCCATCATTTACCGTTCTCAAGAAGATCAAATGCTTGTCTTATTTCATACCTAGTACCTCTGAATTTCAATGTAATGTTTGTCATCTTTCCAAACAGTGTGCTTTACCTTTTCATTCTAGTGTCTCTCATGCTACCTCATTGTTTGAACTTGTACATATTGATGTTTGGGGACCATACAAACATCCCACAATAAATAAATGTAGATATCTTCTCACAATTGTTGATGACTATTCAAGAGAAACTTGGATTTACTTAATGCTAAAAAAATCACACACCACATTTAACATCAAAACCTTTTGTTCATATGTACAAAATCATTTTGACAAACAAATCAAAACTTTAAGAAGTGAATACCTTCAATCTCATGGTATTATCCACCAAACATCATGTCCCCATACACCACAGCAAAGTCAACTCAATAAAGTCAACAATGCAGTCTCAGCAATCAAACAAGCTCAAGCTTCACTACAATGTTCAAAGGAGATGCAAGGAGATGTAACTTTATTTATTCAGAAGTGTAATTAGCTTCTTATAGTGTAATTGTAGTGTTAATTGTAGTCAATCTAGCTTAGTTCGACTTTCAGTATAAATAGCATAGTCCTGTATCATTTTCAGTTAATGAAATACAAACAACTTTTCCCGCCAATATTATTTTCATTTCTCTATGATTACCAACAGTGTATGTGTTTCGAGTCAAAAAAAGGTCACCGAATTGATATAAAGGCTGCCACACGTTCAATTCAACAGCAGGATAGCTCTGTTTCACATACTCAATATCAGTGGTTAGAAATGGAATTCAACATGTAAAATAGAGTATGCCAATCAGAAATATAGTAAGTTCACAGAAAGATATATATATCATAAAGTACATTTGGATCTGGTGCTTATAAGCACATCACTAAGTAGTTTAAAGTATCACAAAATTGGAATTCAACAAGTAAAAAATGCAAAATGAAGTACAGACAACCATATATGTCCTACCAGTTGGCATATTTCAAAAAAATGACCCCTTTCACTGTTTAAGATAAACAGCAAAAGCACCCGTATGGCAGTATAAAACCATCAATTGACTTAACCAATTGATGTAAGATCATCCTCTAAAAAGTAATAATACACTTAGCTCGAATATTGAATTTTTCGTATACTTCTATCTGTACATGCTACTAGTTTTATGCAGAGGGAAAATTTATCTTCAACTCAGAAATTACGATCAAAATCTCATTCGAATCCCAACTTCAACATCCAGTTTTTTTTACCATTCAATGATTGGTGGCTCATCAACCAATCAAACTTTAATCTACACAACATTGGACTTGTAGCCAAAAAAGCTGTATGCAGGACTCATTGTTTTAAGCCTGCTTTTGGTAGTGTGTTGGAGATCATCACACTTTTGCTCTGCCAACAAAAACAACGCTGTATTGCACACACATAACATTCATTATACACTAACTTATGTTAAAGGATTTTACACAACGCGGAGAAATGGCCACCCATGGTGTTAGTGGCACTTTTATTAATAATGGGGCCTTAAAAACCCCTGTACAAATACAAGTTTGAAGCATGATATTACGATACATTAAGAACAGTAATATGTATATGAAAAGCACATACAAAGCAGACAACTATAAGTCCTAAAGAAAGAAACTTCTAAACATATACCACTATGCGTGTGCAGCCCTTTGGAATTTTGCAACGAACACCATCGTGTTTACATACACCCAATCTTTCAAGCTATCGTGAAATTGAAAAAAAGCATGTCTCCCTCGGCGGTTAAGAAGTAAAGCACTACAAACTATCCAAAATCCAGTTGCAAAACCACTGGCCCCTCCTATATAAAACCATCTTTGAAGTTCATTTGTACTTTCCCCATCACCATCACTCTCACCGACAGGTGGTACTCCCAGAGCTTCATCTCCCGTGCATTTTTTGGGCAGGGGACGTCCACATAGCCCCGGATTCCCAATATATCTTGAAGCGTTAAAGGTTTGGAGTTGAGTGCCCAATGGTATTCTCCCAGAAAGGTCATTAAATGACATGTCTAAATTATCCAGAAAAGTCATCTGTGACATGGTTGGTGGTATCTCTCCAGAAAACATGTTTCGAGATAAATTCAAAGAGAATTAAGTTATCTAAGGAATTCTGATGTAGTCTCACAATTCCAATGCTCATAGAATACCACATTTTATGGTATGTCTAATGTGTTGAAACAAACTATATTCACATTGTTTGATTTCTGTTAACTTTAATTGCTCTACCTCCAAAATCTATCAAGGTTAGAATTTTGCGTGTGTCATGGATACACTCAATATAGTTCCAACCTAGAAGGTATTCAATACATTATCTATTTTATAGATTGGGTGAAATCCCATTATGTATTGATTAAAGTTCTTAAATTTGTTAATAACTTATGAAGCATATTATTAACAAGCTAGAAATGAGAACTGTAAAATGTGTTTTGTGTTTCCCAATTAAGAACAATTTATTGTTACTTAAATACTTAGTATTTAGAGAATTGTCTCTACTTACAAAAGTAAGTGGGAGTATCTATAGATCTTGAAGATATTCAAGAACAAAATTCATAACCTTTTGAATTCACTTGCTAATGTCATACTAAGGCTAAACATGTCAAAGTCGAACCAAAGTATAATGTAACTCTCATTCATAAATCCGCAAGGATGCCTCATCAATGGAGTGATATTATTAATATCAATGCTGAAGAATATAAGTTAAAGGGTCATAGTAAACCTGCTAACTAATAAGATGAATGATCACATCTTGAATCTGATAAATATCTTAGAACTATGAATGAAAAGATGCAGTCTTTAAAAGACAATCAATGTTTTGAGATTGATTGATCTTTCGCCAAACAGTAAAATGTGAGGTTAGAATGAGTTTCTTTTAAAGAAAAGCTCATAAGGACAAGATTGTATACATATTAATGCCTGACTGATGATAAGAGTTTTAATCTTACTCAAGCAATTGACTAGGATTAAATCTTTCCTCATAAAGGCAAAATTATATACGTATTAATGCCTGACTTATGATAAGAGTTTTTAATCATACTCAATCAATTGACTGTGATTAAATTTTCTTTTCTACATGCATTAATTATATAAAGATAATTAATTGTCATACATGTTTCCTTGAATATTGAATATGGCAATTAGGTTTTATAACTTTTCCTTTATGATTACCTTTGCGAGGACGGTGTGTAATCGAAAAGGGTTATGAGTTCAAAATAATCTTTATAAGGTATACAAGATAAAAGAATCCAAATGTGGATTAGATCATACATCTATGAGCTAAAATCTTAAGTTTAATTACAATATGATTTTTTTATTAAATTAAGATAACTTCTGAGTACACCAGACATCAAGTGAGAGCACTATGTTTTTTCCTCAAAATTCATATGTTGTGTAACATATTGAAAGTATCATCCCATCTAAGCTAGATGTTAATCCTTAAGCTTGGAATGAAACTTCTTTAGGGAATTTAGGAAATAAAACAAACGACCTTGAAATAAATGTTTATTGAAATAAACATATGCGGTGATTAAGTCCAACACAATGTAATATATCATTGAGACAAGTCGTGAATGATATATTTCACTTAAAATAATTTAATACATGAATGGAAACCTTATGTTTTTTAAACTAAGGATTCATAATATATATTATATTGTGTATGAGACTAGTTGTTACTTTTGCACAAGAGCAAGATGAGTTGACAACAACAATATCTAATTAAGAGTATTTAGATGACTGCTAAGACAAACGTTTATGAATTATATAAGGCATAGTGATGTTTGTGTACACTGATGCTAGAGGATAATAAATCTTTGTTAAAGTAGAACTTCATCATTTATGATAAATCTGCTAACTCAATATGCTCAACTAAGAGCATTGTCGCGATATACATTAAAGAATAAGAATACTTTACATTTTAAAAAACTGTAGAAATGACTGTCTAAAGATAGGTATCTTGGTGACTTCAAATACCCTATAAAAGGTACTATGACATTTCCATACTATGACACTTGCAATAGTATGCGAATGTACAATACGACACTCATCATATCATTCAAATCTTTTACAATTTGTGAATTTGAAACAAGTATTCGGAAATTTTACTTAGATGACTATTTAGCTTTCTTGTAAAGAAAGAGTTGAGAATGTTGGAAACATTATATTTCAACTTACTAATTAGTCTTATGCATATCTGTTTTTTAGTATTTGGATAATGGAACTGAAAGCAGTTGTATTTAAATAATGAATTGATATACTTGGTATGATCGTTCTCATTTATACTACTGTGTTTTATATTTGCATGTTTGATCCTTGAATAATTTTATTATTCTAAATATGTCCATTATCAGTTAACAATATGGGAATATTGTTAAATTAAGACAAATGTAAGTGTTTGGTTATACATTCTAAATCTGTGGATTGTTCCCATCAAACTTACATGTTATTCATAAGGGATGCATATTAGACATCCCAACCTTCGAATATTTACTTTTGGATCCTCATCATGAGTAAGATATCAAAAATGGTTAAATAAGTCATCCTTAGATTTGAGTTGCAAGCTAGTTCTATATGTGTGGATATCATTTTTTGATTATAAGTCAAACGCTATCCTAAAAAAGGTAGTTATAAAGGCTATTCTTGGAAGTGATGTGAAGCAGCATCCACAACACTTGTAGTCAATAAAGAATTTGTTCCTCCAATTGTCTAATTGCAGTATGATATCACTGGCGCCTCTCGAGAATTAATCAGATAATTGTATGGCCGAACCCAAAGGGTAATTCAAGATGATTCTTGATTACATTTGGTATATCTTAATTAACTTCGATAACGAGAAACTAAATAGTTAAACTATATGGAATGAGTTAGGATCCATATCCATGGTTTAACGGTATATGTAACAAAAGGATGATAATAGCAAGTAATACATAACCATTATACTGAGAATGTTCTTGAAACTTCATCTCAGGTATTTCTAGTTTATAACAAATGGAGTGTTGCTAGACGTTTCCATTGTTGGTATAAATGCAGTCTGCTACTCCAACTCCCAAGTGGGAGCTATTGGGATGTGGGAGTCGGATACGCATGTTATACGACCGAAAATACGTGAGCCTGTTGGGGGCACACACGTTAAGACACGAAGAGTACGTTTATTAAACATTTAATATTTATTTATTATTAAAGGTTTAATATGCTTCACGTAATATTTAAAATAACCGTTAGTTACGGTTATGATTTTATAACTAACTTAACGAGTGTTTAAATATATAAACCGAAGGGACTAAAATTGGCAAAACCCGAACCTTATGGGTCCCAGAGCTTCTAGAAGGGGGTTTTGAAATCAATTTAGGAGATAAGGGATAAGAGTTGTATTGTGATAATGAATTGAGGATATTCTAGTTTATCTAGAACTAGGGTTTGGTGCCTATATAAACACCACCCCTAGCCTCATAATGGATTCACTTAATCACACACAAATACATATGACACTAAATATACCCTAATATCCTACGCCTAAAATACAATGGAAAAGTAATCTCACAATTCTTCTCTAGTTGGATACATTCGGCAGAAACATACATGGTCCCGTTCATACGATGTCATGCATGTGCATGCTTATGCCATGCATGCAAATAATGAAAGCCGTATTACTATTTTGTATGTTAACTGTGATCGGTCAAACCCACTTAGGGTTTTCGGTTTACTTTGTTCTCCCTAGTTCGACAACAACAAAACCATACCTAGGTTTTTTTGGTTCCTTGTTCCTTCCTTTAGCCGAGTTTGAACAAATCCTAATTAGGGTTCTTTGGTTTGCGGTTTCTTTTTTTTTGGTTCAATACAAAGGTTGTTTGATTTTCGGTACAAGCTACTAGTTAAGCATACACTTGGTGTTTGAAGCTCGTGAAGTTACGACTAACATTGTTGCGTATTTGTTTGACGTGTTGTGTGAGCAACCGTAGAGGTGGTAACATAATCACTAAGTTTCAATATCAAGATTCTCGTTTATTGACTTTTGTCATTAAACATAACGGTTAGTTTTTCTTACTTTATTTGTGTGTTAATTCTTAATATCAAACTAGATCCATCCGCTGCGTACTTGTAGTAAATGGTTTACTAGTTTATAAAATCCCAACAGAACATTCATAGCGCAACAAAATCATTCCATTTTCATATCAGTTACTAGTACTTTTTTTCTTTCTCTTTAACAGAGAACAATCTGTTCTAAACTATCAATTGAAACTTAATCACGTGAAGCAATTTGTTCCTCTCGATCTTCATTTTCAGCTCGATCTTCATCAGACGTATCACTACCAGCTTTTAAACGAGAGAGAAGCTATCAATGAAAAAGTGAACATTATTAGCAGTGCATGTATAAGTAAAGGAACTAATGCAGTTAACTCAAGCTCAAACCAGAACAAGGACAACAACAAAGTCAACTTCATAAAGTCGACAGTGCAGCCCCAACAATCAAATAAGCTCACACTTCACTACAAAGCTCAAAGAAGATGCAAAGAGATGTAGTTGTATTTATTCAGTAGTGTAATTAGCTTGTTATAGTTTAATTGTAGTGTTAATTGTAGTTACAAAGTAGTTTGGTTTGACTCTTTCATGTAGTATAAATAGTCAAGTCCTATACTCATTTTAGTAAGTTGAATACAAAACAGTTTTTCCCACCAAATTCATTTTCTCTCATCTCTCTTTGATGATCAACATCAGAGCAATTCCGCATTCCGTTGATGGATCAACCACCATCAATAACTAACCACCCCTAACAAACTTTGACCACCCTAACAAACTTTCACCACCACTCAAAACCACCATAACCACCACATATCATCATTTAAACCTTTAAAATACACCATAATAATCACAATCACTCTACAAACACAATCCCTAAGTCAATACAACACAAATCACATCAAATCATATTGAAATAATCAAAATTCATTAAATTTCATTGAAATCAAGAAATGGCGGGAAATTCTTCAAACAACTCAACCAGCTCTTACAGTTGAAAGAACACTACACCTAATGATGAAATCAACTCAAATCATCCACTATACCTTCATCAAACTGATCATCCTGGATTAATTCTAATTTCTAAGAAGTTAACTCGTTATGACAACTATAGTCTTGGAAAAGATCACTTATGATTGCCTTGAATGCAAAGAATAAGATGAAGATTATTACTGGAGAGTTTACTGAACCAAGAATGGATTCTGAGTTAAGAGCACTTTGGGAAAGGAACAATGATATGCTAATTTCTTGGATCTTGAACACTGTAAGTGAACAAATTGGAAACAACTTGAACTTCATCAATTCTGTTTCAAAGTTATGGTTAGAATTGCAAAAGCATTATGCTCAGATTGATGGTCACAGAATTTATCAACTAAGCAATGACATAGTTCAATTGAAACAAGAAAACAGTTCAGTTGAGTTGTATTATCAAAAGTTAAAAGGCATTTGGGATGAGTTTGATGCCTTCGAAGCACCTTATTTGTGCTTATATGTTTGTTCTTGTGCAAATGGGAGAATCAATGGAGAGAGGGACCAAAGGAAAAGGTTGATACAGTTCCTAATGGGGTTGGATGAGTGCTATTCAAATATCAGGGGGCAAATCCTTCTTATGCAACCTTTACCAATTACTGCAAAGGCTTACACCATGGTTAGACATGAAAAAAAGCAAAGGGAGGGTATTGCACCTAAGTCTGCAACATTTACAATTCTAAACAGCTACTCAAACGGCAACAGATACAACCCCCCTAACAACTACAGTAATCCAAAACACAATGTCCCAAACACTCCTGGCTCTAGGTTCACAACACAAAGGTCTGCACAAACTAGTTTTGAGAGGAGAAGCAGTTTTAGAAAAGGGGTATATTGTGGAAATTGTGGTAAAGAGGGTCATATCCAAGAAGAATGCTACAAAATTGTTGGTTATCTCATTTTTTTTTTAAGTGTCAGAGTTAAATGATTGCTTATCAAAATTTGAGTAAATTTTCTTTTGCCACCTCATATGAGTCGTTCCAATTTGGCTTTTGAATGGCGGTAGCCGCTTTAGGACTACTAATTCAATCAGCAAGCAAGTAGTTGTCTTGCTACTCCCTATTATTTCAACCTTCCACATTATACATTATTTCATACGCTATTACAACATAATTAATGAAAGAACCACATGATTCAAATACATGTCAACGAACGACCATTTGGCTTCGGTTTCTTTTTTATTGATCATATGGTTCTTTTATTTGATTAGATTTTGACGTGGCTATGTTGTGTAATATTTGCAATATTATGCATGACATTCGAGGGGATTAATAAACATTGTTGCATAACTAATAATACTTAACTAAATTAATTTCATATATGTGATTACGTAGAAATAAGAATAAACATATCAAAAAATAATTTAGTACTGGTTTTAAAATATTTGTCAAACGCTAAGTTTTCATTCAGAACCAAATTCATTTAGGAGTGCAATTATCTTTACGGTGTTTGTTGATTCATCAGTGATAAATCACTCTTTATTTACCAAACTGCCCATTGGTCATCATATTATATCGTTCTCAAGGAAGATCAAATGCTTTCTTATTTATTCAGTACCTCTGAATTTCAATGTAATGTTTGTCTCATCGTTTCCTAACAACGTGTGCTTTACCTATTCATTCTATGTGTCTCTATGTACCTCATTGTTTGAATGTGTACATATTGATGGTTTGTGGGACCATACTAAAATCCCAAATAAATAAATGTTGATATCTTCTCACAATTTTTTGATGGATATTCTAAGAGCAAACTTGGATTTACTTAATGCTAAAAAAATCACACACCACATTTAACATCAAAACCTTTTGTTCATATGTACAAAATCATTTTGACAAACAAATCAAAACTTTAAGAAGTGAATACCTTCAATCTCATGGTATTATCCACCAAACATCATGTCCCCATACACCACAGCAAAGTCAACTCAATAAAGTCAACAATGCAGTCTCAGCAATCAAACAAGCTCAAGCTTCACTACAATGTTCAAAGGAGATGCAAGGAGATGTAACTTTATTTATTCAGAAGTGTAATTAGCATTCTTATAGTGTAATTGTAGTGTTAATTGTAGGCCAATCTAAGCTTAGTTTGGGGGACTTTCAGTTATAAATAGCTTAGTCTGTATATTTTCAGTTATTGAAATACAAACAACTTTTCCCGCCTATATTATTTTCTATTTCTCTATGTTTCAACAGGGTTTATGTGTTTCGACGTCAAAAAAAAGGTCAACGAATTGATATAAAGGCTGCAATCGTTCAATGTAAACGAAGCAGGATAGCTCTGTTTCACTACTAATATAAGTGGTTAGAAATGGTATTCAAACATGTAAAATAGAGCTATGCCAATCAGAAATACATGTAAGTTCACAGAAAGTTAGATATTTCATAAAGTACATTTGGATTTTGGTGTCTTTTAAGCTCATCTCTTAGTAGTTTAAAGATATCACATAATTGGAATTCACCAAGTAAAAAATGCTAAATGGAAGGTACAGACAAACCATATCTGTCTACCAGTTGGCATATTTCAAAAAAATGACCCCTTTCACTGTTTAAGATAAACAGCAAAAGCACCCGTATGGCAGTATAAAACCATCAATTGACTTAACCAATTGATGTAAGATCATCCTCTAAAAAGTAATAATACACTTAGCTCGAATATTGAATTTTTCGTATACTTCTTATCTGTTCATGACTAATTGTTTTATGCAGAGGGAAAATTTATCTTCAACTCAGAAATTACGATCAAAATCTCATTCGAATCCCAACTTCAACATCCAGTTTTTTTTACCATTCAATGATTGGTGGCTCATCAACCAATCAAACTTTAATCTACACAACATTGGACTTGTAGCCAAAAAAGCTGTATGCAGGACTCATTGTTTTAAGCCTGCTTTTGGTAGTGTGTTGGAGATCATCACACTTTTGCTCTGCCAACAAAAACAACGCTGTATTGCTCACTCATACATTCATTATACACTAACTTATGTTAAAGAAGGGATTTACACAACGCGGGAGGGAGAGAAATAGGTCCCACCGTGGTAGTTAGAGTGACAAATTTATTATTAAAGGGGCCTTAAAATCCCCTGCTACCATAATCTAGTTTGAAAGCATGATATTACGATACATTAAGAACAGTAATATGTATATGAAAAGCACATACAAAGCAGACAACTATAAGTCCTAAAGAAAGAAACTTCTAAACATATACCACTATGCGTGTGCAGCCCTTTGGAATTTTGCAACGAACACCATCGTGTTTACATACACCCAATCTTTCAAGCTATCGTTGAAAATTGATAAAAAAGCTGTTCTCCCTAGGAGAACAGTTAAAGAAGCTAAAGCCACTACATATCTATCCTAAATCCAGTTGCAAAACCACTGGCCCCTCCTATATAAAACCATCTTTGAAGTTCATTTGTACTTTCCCCATCACCATCACTCTCACCGACAGGTGGTACTCCCAGAGCTTCATCTCCCGTGCATTTTTTGGGCAGGGGACGTCCACATAGCCCCGGATTCCCAATATATCTTGAAGCGTTAAAGGTTTGGAGTTGAGTGCCCAATGGTATTCTCCCAGAAAGGTCATTAAATGACATGTCTAAATTATCCAGAAAAGTCATCTGTGACATGGTTGGTGGTATCTCTCCAGAAAACATGTTTCGAGATTAAATTCAAAGGATAAGCTGTTGTTGTCATTGGACCAATGTCTTGTGGAATCATTCCATCTAGAGAGTTGATCTGACATGTCTTGTTACTTACAACTACCTGCAGATTTGGTAACTTCATATGGGTTTGTCATTGTCAGATTGTTAGCTTTGACATATGCGATCACCTTTAGCAATCCCAAAATGCTACTAAACTCATTTATCTTTCCGTGCCATTCAATAGACAGATGGTCAATATAGCTATCTCCAAAAAATTGAAAAGAATAGCGTTTATTCTGTTCCAAGAAGGTTCCTTTTCGAACCATGGAAGTAAAATTATTCACACACGGTGGGATTGTTCCATGGAGATTGTTAAGTGACAAGTCTAAGATTTGAAGACTTTCCAATTGACATATCTGTGAAGGGATGGTTCCGAAAAGGTTTTTGATTTTTAGGCTAAAGGGAATACTAACATTGACATGTTTTTTCAATCCAAACTGGAATACTACAATGATAAAATGTTGGACACCCCAAATACAAAAGTCTTAATCTTCGTGCCAATTCCTTCAACTATTCAATGGCAAATTCTCTAGAAGAAGCTATTGTTGTATAAAACACAAAGTCTCGAGTTTACCCAAAAATAACTATTGAGGAGAGCGAATCCTTATCTGACAGATTGTTTGTTGTTTTTCATAAGAGTAAGTACTTTTTGATTTGTCAAATTCCGGAAAAACAGTCCAGAAGTTGCCAGTTATTGTGTTACGTTGAGATGTCATGAAATACCAAATGTTTCTTTCAGTTGGCACAAGATAGTTGAGTCCTCCATGGAATTTGTTTCTTGTTTGATCTAAAAAAATTATACGTGCGGGAGAAGGGAAAAAAAAAAAGCAGAGTTTTGCGACATAAATGCTGTTACAACTCAATTCTGATAAAATCAAAGGTCATGATTTGATAATGATTAGGGGTAATGTCCCACTGATGTTGTTGAATAGAGAGATCCAAATAGATTATAGCTTAACTGAGAAGACTTCCACCGGCTCCAAAGTTTGTCACTTATAGTTCCATTCAACTGATTCAAAGATAAGTTCAACGATTTCAGGAATGAAAAGTAGTTTTGGATCTACAGGACAGTGACCTGCTGAAATTGGTACCTGAAGCATCCAAACTTTCTAATGTAGTAGCTGATGTGGATAAGGTGTTCAGAAAGTCTGAAAGATTCCCATCAAACTTGTTGCCAGAGATATAAAGATTTACATGCTTTTTTGCCAAATATTGGACACCTAACCAACTATACATGGGTGAGCTTGAGTTTGTTTTCTTGGTGATAAAGGTGAATTGACTTGATGAAAGTGTTGTAAGAAAGACGAATTTGGCTGCCATGACGTGTGTAGAGGTCACAATCTAACTTAAGCTCTATAAGTATGGAGGTTCTTGGTGGAGACCATGATAATTAAAATTAGACAGCTTGTTTGCTTTGGCCAGAGAAGTTCCATCCATATAAAGTTCTTCTAAAGAAGATAGAGAAGACAGCCAATCTAAGTTTTCAACTCTACAACTTCCGAGGGAATCTAGATCAAGGACTTCCAAAATTGGTGAGGTTTCCAAATTCTCTAGGAATGGTTCCATAGAAAGAGTTGTCTGAAAGTTGAAGAGATGTTAATTTGGTCAAGGAACCAATGGATCTCGGAATGACTCCAATGAAATTATTTCCACCAAGGTTAAGATATGTAAATATTGCGTCATGTTACCATTGGCATCGGGAATTGTGCCAGTAACTTAGTTATAAGAAAGGTCAAGCTAGTTAAATGGAGTCATATGGAGCATAATTGAAATTGGGAAAGGTCTCCAATGAAAAGAATGCCACTAAAGCGTTCTAAGATATGCCTAATTTGGTATGTTACCAATGGATCGGGAATTGTGAAACCAGCTAAACTCATATAAGCAAGGCCTAATGAAAGTTAAATGAGTCATGCGGGGCATATGATTATGAACTTGGGAAAGGTTCCTGAAAAGTGAGCCAAAAAGGTCTAAGATCATTCAAGTAGGTTAAGTTAAGCAAAAGAAAGGGTATTATCTCGCCCCAAGAACCATTGTGGTTCAAAATAAGCTCAGTGACAAGACCTGTTTGGTTGTGGCACACATGGTTCCATGAAAAGAATTGTTAAAAAGGTCTAGATAACTCAAGTAGGTTAAGTTAATCAATCGCAGTGACATGACCTGTTTGGTTGTTGCACGTAACCCCTAACCATTGACAACAATCATCTTCTTCTTCAGGTCTCCATGTAGAGAGCATGTTACGTGGGTCTTGAAGGGGAGCTTTGAAATCAAGAAGAGCTTGTCTCTCCTTATCGATGCACGTATGAGCAGCTCCTACATGAGCTGCTGCAACCAGTAAGACAAATGACAAAATAAACAAAATGTGAGTATGCATACAGTAAAAGTAAATATTTTCTCTCATTGTGTATGTTGTATAGTTTTTTGATTTGATAATGAATACTATGCCTCTTTGCAGCTTTATATAGACTTTAAAAACAAATAATTGAACTAGCAAATAGATATAAATTTGTGTGGAGCAGATAACACTTGGAAAAAATATCATACAAGAATTTTTAGTCGCACATTAGACGACCAAAGACTCTCAAGTCTTTCCAATCTCTAGTTATTGCATGTTCATCAATATATCTTTTAGTAATGAAATTGTTGTGTAATATAAATGTAAAACCCATTTATAAGATAACGTGATATAAACGACTCCACTGGCTATCAATATATCTTTTACATTAACCCATGTGTAATAGAATAGAAGAGTAAAGATTAGAAGCGGCAAAATGAGCGGTCGGGCGGGCACGGGCTAAAACCGGCACGGGCCAAAACGGGCACTAATGGGATAAATATGTTACTGGAGGAATCTTATTTATTTAATGGTTTTTTTTGCCCGTCATTTTTCCAGCTTTCTAGCACGTATTATTATTTTTGATTTATATCTTTTCATACGTTTTTACAAGTTTTCATACGTTTTCCTCCGTTTTATAAGTTTTATTACGTTTCCACCTTTTTTTACGTTTTCGTCTGTTTTTTACGTTGTCGTCTATTTATTTACGATTGCGTCTGGTTTTTTATGTTTTCATCTGCTTTTTTACGTTTTCGTTCGTTTTTTACGTTTTCACCAGTTTTTTACGTTTTGGTTTGTTTTTTACGTTTTCGTACGTTATTTTACGTTTCTTTATGTTTTCGTACGTTTACGTCAATTTTCGTACGTTTTAGTCCGTTTTTTACGTTTTGAAACATTTTTTACGTTTTCGTCCATTTTCGTACGATTTTGTCCGTTTTGGAACGTTATCGTCTGTTTTGGTACGTTTTTTTACGTTTTCGCCCGTTCTTTTACGTTTTCGTCCGTTTTTATGTTTTCGTCCATATTTTTTACGTTTACATTCGTTTTTTAATTTTTCATCCGTTTTTTACATTTTCGTACGTTTTTTACGTTTTCACCCGTTTTTTTACGTTTTCGTCCGTCTTTTTACGTTTTCGTCCGTCTTTTACGTTTTCGGCCGTTTTTTACGTTTGCGTCCGTTTTCGCAGGTTTTTTACGTTTTCGTCCGTTTTGTCCGTTTTTTTAAGTTCTCGTCTGTAAAAGTAAGAAATTGGACGAAAACGTGATAAAAATGATGGAAACGTAAGTAAACGGACGAAAACGTAAGAAAACAGATGAAAGAGTAAGAAAGCGGGCGAAAACGCAAAAAGACAGAAGAAAATGTACGAAATCGGACGAAAATGTAAAAAACAGACGAAAACGTAAAAAAAGTACGGAAACGTAAATAGAAGGACGAAAACGTAAAATAACAGACGAAAACGTAAACAAAAGGAGGAAACGTAAAAAAACGGAGAACACGTTAAAACGGGTGAAAAAGTAAAAAGCGGGCGAAAACGTAAAAAAACGGAGGAAATCATAAAAAACCAGACGAAATCGTAAAAACCAGATGAAAATGTTAAAAACGGACGAAAATGTAAAAACCATAAAAAAGAACGAAAACGAAAAAAACAGATGAAAGAGTAAAAAACGGGCGAAAACGTAAGAAAAAGTTTGAAAACGTGCAAAAACAAACCAAAACGTAAAAAAGGCCGAAAACGTAATAAACAGACGAACACGTAAAAAAGGACGAAAACGCAAAAAAAGCGAGTGAAAACGTAAAAAAACGGACGAAAACGTAAAAAAAGGACGAAAACGTAGAATGCGGACAAAATCGGACGAAATCGTAAGAAAACGTGCGAAAACGTACGATAACTGTCGAAAACGGACGAAACAGTTTGCAAACGTAAGAAAAACGTGCGAAAACGGACGAAAACGTAAGGAAAGGTATGAATAGTCATGAAAACGTATAAAACGGACAAAACGGATGAAATCGTTCAAAAAAGTACAAAAAAGTATGAAAACGTACAAACGCGTATAAATAAAAAAACACAGAATTGAACTAGCAGACTGATATAAATTTGTGTGGAGCAGACAACACTTGGAAAAAAATCATCCATTAATTTTTAGTCCCACATTAGACAACCAAAGACTCAAGTTTTTCTAATCTCTAGTTATTGCATGTTCCCATCAATATATCTTGTGGTACTGAAATTGTTGTGTAATATAAATATAAAACCAAAGGAATGGTCCCAAATAAAGCAACCCATTTATAAGATAACGTGATATGAACGACATCTATAAGAAACATATATATGATAAATAGATTGTATGGAGTAAACAATACTACGTATTTTGTAACAAGTTATCACAAAAAAGGTAGGTGTCACGGGCAAATTTAACTTAGGGTTCATTTTTAGACCCAATGCGACCTTTTCTCGAAGATCATCTCTTAGGCAATGTTCGATCGGTGTTGTGCTTTTACCAAATTATACATGCTTTGGCGTTTGACTAATTGCTACTACAAACTCTCCACGTGAAAATTAAACCATAGAAACTAAGTGTCTGACAAAGTTTTTACTCACTCATTAAGTTGGTGGCTCAAATGGGTTGAAAAAGGGTCCGACGACATGAGGCATAGGTCTTTGTCGGCGTTAAATTTGAACAATTCGTGTGTTCTTATTGTGAACAGATGGAGTTTTGCAATAACAATCTTCCTTTTTTCGAATATGACTTTCTTTTTAAATTATGATCTTATTTTGTAGGTCTTGAGTTGTCAATAAGTGCTAATCACATCAGCAATCAATGTGCTCAAGTGGTAAATCAGTATGCGGTTTTCGCTCACCATATAAGCTAATTATATTGGTATTGTGTAATGTAACTTTCATCCTCATACTTCTTTTTATAGGCAAACTTGGCATTTAATGTTAAGTGGTGCATGTCATATGGTTTAGGGTGAAAATGGGTTGTGAAAGAAAACGGGTTAAATGGGTCAATAAGGTTGTGAAAGAAAACGTATTAAATGGGTCATAAAGGTATTCGCTTATCTTTCTAATTGGCAATGAAGTGTGCAACTATTTCGTGATCTTTATCTTTGTTCTCAATGATTTCTATCATCATGAAGGTGTTGTAATTAAAGAATTTGATCATAAAGGTACAATCACACGATACCAATGGTATTTAGTTTTTTTTGGACTATAGATGATAATATTTGTAAACAAGTTGACCTTCTAAGATTACAGCCTTGTTTGATGAGCTCGCAAAAGGTGGATTTTTGCATGATGTTAAGCATAATCCTCAAGGGCGTATAACTCATTTGTTTATTGCACATCCATTGTCAATTAAAGAGAGTTATGCTTCAATACCTCTTTCTATTCTGGCTTTGCTTTTCTTCAAAAAGAGGATAAAGATAGTTATGCATGGGCTTTAACTACATTTAAAAAGTTGATGAAGGAGGTTCAAAATCATAACTTCAACAAGAATATTGGGTGGGAATGGGCAGAGGCAATGAGTAGACGTGGGTAAAATTAGGTCAAGGGTAGAATGTGTAAAATTTAAAAAATTAGTAGGGAAGGGTATAATAGTCAAAGATAAAATATTGTGGTGAAAGAATAAAAAAAAGTGGTGTGCGTATCACCTCCCTAATTATATACACTATACATTTAGCAGGCACATGGGTTATGTTTTTGGGCCTCACTTTCGTGCCTGGCGTTGGGCATGTATGTTTGGACAGGCCCGGTTACTTGCCTCTTTTTTTGAACCCGGCCCACTAACGCAACCCGATCCGGAATACTAAACATATATTTTATCTTCACGAACTTACAACAACAAAAATATCGACAACTAACAAACGTCCCTAACTTGGTCTATTTTTTTTAGAATGGGCTTTAACATATTTTTATATGGTCCGTTAAAGCTTGACTAAGCCGGTCATAGCTGTTTTTTACGTATATACATAGCAAGTCGTTATTTAGTGCGTCACGACAAGTATCAAATAATCGTAAAATGACATAGTACGCAAACACCATGTCGTGAAGTGCGGGTTTGCAAACCTCGTTAGATCTAATAATTGGGATTAAAAGTATATTTTATACTAATAAGGGTATTATAGTACACTATATAAACAAATTTTATACCCACCTTTTTATACCTATCATTTTTACATATACATAGAGCATGTTCTTCTCCAATTCCTTGATCATCTTCCCCAAATTACTCGAGCTATTCGAGTATAGTTTTGAGTCGAGTTTGAGATCCAAAATACTCGGCTCGTTAAGCTCGCGAGCCTTATAGAGCTTTGATTAGAATACACTTTTACCCTCTTATATACATATATTTACTTAAGTTTCATAAAACTCAAGTCAAGTCGAACTTGATATGTTGAGTATTCATCGAGTTCAAGTCTTAATTGTGGAAATAATCGAGCTCGACTCAGCTCGTTTACACCCCTAGTTTAAACTAGGTGGAACTTATAATAATTGAATCCAAGCTCAAATAAGCCCATAAGTAACCAACTTTGTACAACCCCCAACTACACAGAAATAAAAAACTCCGTTATGAATTCACGTCTAGCTAGTACTTTGCACCTATGTATAAGCTCCAATTGTTTTAACATATGCTTGAGCTCATTATGTTTTCAAGTTCATAAATAACCGACTTAATTGTAGTTGCGGTTTTAGCTCCGCTCTTTTTTTTCTTTTCCCATAACAATAGATACAGACATACTTGAAGTCTCATAGACGAGGCTACTTTAAATGAAATCATTTTACACTTCTCTACCATTAAACACTAGCTAATTTTAAAAAATTTAAGAGGATGCTAAAGAATACGGCTTTAGTAAGACTCAAACTCATTAGATAGAAATGAAGAATGAGCTTTTGCCATCTCCCCTAACATCCCCATAAAATCATTTGTGTTTTTAAATATACTAAGAGCAAAAGGTACGGTGGTGGCGTGGTAGACAACGGCGCCAACAACCACTGAGGCACTACAAAAAATGACATTTTACCACATTAATTTGTAAACACTTTTTAAAAGTGTGTAAAATATTTTGAGTTTATTAACATTTTTAAACGTGTAAAATTTAGTTACACAAATAAATGTGAACAAATTTTAAAAAACAAAAGAGTTTACACACTTATATGTGTTTCAAAAAAAATCCACACTTTATGTGTGGTGAAGTTTAAAATTTGTTCACACTTACAAGTGTATGCTCTTTTTGTAACATCAAAATTCTTCACACTTATTCTCCACACAAGCGGGAGTATGGAAAAATTGGGTGTTACAAACAAATTCTAAATTTTTCCACACATACAATTGTGAATTTTTTAAAAACAATTATAAGTGTGAAAATTCATTTTCTTTCCAAAATTTGTTAACACTTATCTGTATAACTAATTTGTACACATTTATAAATGTTAATAAACTCAAAATACTCTACAAATTTTTTTGGAGCAATTGCATATATATCCCTGCAAAAGCTCAAAATTGCATATATATCTAACTTAAATTCATAATTGCATATAT
>BQNB010049095.1:0-19881 GCA_026074375.1 Tanacetum coccineum | reverse complement strand
TCTTCAAAACTTGTATTTGTTAGGCATCATTTTCTATCTTGTTATATTTTTGGATGAGATAGGAAATTTGTGAGGAACACATTAAACTTGTAAGACTGATCATTGAATAAATTATCCTAAATTAGGTGTCTAAATATATTTTTGGCAATTTGTATTTATTATATATATTTTTTTCCATCTTGTGATATTTTTGGGTCGTATCCTTAACAATTAAACCTATAACACAGCAATTTGTATCATTAACATCTTTTATCACTTTCGGGTCTAACGTTGGGTTTGGCGTTCGGCATGTATGTTTGGACCGGCCCGGTTACTAACCGCTTTTTTGAACCCAACCCACTAACGCAAAATGATCCGGAATACCAGACATATATTTTATTTCCACGAACTTAAACAAAAATATCACAACAACGACAATATCGACAACCAACAAACAGCCCTAACTTGGTCTATTTTTTTTAGAATGAGCTTTAACATATTTTTATTTGGTCCATTAAAGATTGACTAAGCCGATCTTTGATATTTTTCACATATATACATAGTAAGTCGTTATTTAGTGGGTCACGATAGGTATCAAATAATTAAATAATAGTAAAACGATATAGTATGCAAATACCCTGTCGCGAAGCGTGGGTTTACAAACCACGTTAGATCTTGGGATTAAATGTATATTTTATTTTAATAAGGGTATTATGGTACACTATATAAACAAAATTTATACCCTCTTTTTTATACCTATCATTTTTACATACACATAGAACATGTTCTTCCCCAATTGCTTGATCATGTTCCCCCAGTAGCTTGATCATCTTCCCTAAATTACTCGAGCTATTCGAGTATAGTTTTGAGTCGAGTTCGAGATCCAAAATACCCGGCTCATTAAGCTCGCGAACCTTATAGAGTTTGATTAGAATACACTTTTACCCTCTTATATACATATATTTACTTAAGTTTTATAAAACTCAAGTCAAGTCAAACTTGATATGTTGAGTATTCATCGAGTTCGAGTCTTAATAGTTTAAACTAGGTGGAACTTAAAATAATTGAATCCAAGCTCAAACAAGTCTATAAATAACCAACTTTGTACAACCCCCAACTACACAAAAATAAACATTTTTTAAAACTCCGTTATGAATTCACGTCTAGTACTTTGCACTTATATATAAGTTCCAGTTGTTTTAACATATGCTTGAGCTCATTATGTTTTCATTTGTGTCTTGCATTTCTCATAACAATGATACAATATATAAGAGTATATGGAGTATTCTAGAATCCATATTAAATGAATTTGACTAACATAAATGACTTGACTAATAACTTTGACTATAATAAATTACTTTGACTAGAAACTTTAAAAATAATAAATTACATTGACTAACAAAGAATACGGCTTTAGTAAGACACAAACTCATAACCTAATCTTTAGATAGAAATGAAGAATGAGCTTTTTCCATCTCCCCTAAGAGCAAAAGGTATGGTGGCGTGGGGTCTACCAGCCGAGACAACGCTGCCAACAACCACGCTAGAGGCACTACAAAAAAAATGATATTTTACGACACTAATTTGTACACACTTTTTAAAAGTGTGTAAAATATTTTGAGTTTATTAACATTTATAAATGAGTAAAATTTAGTTACACAAATAAACGTGAACAAATTTTGAAAAACAAAAGAGTTTACACACCTATACATGTTTAAAAATTTTGAAAAACAAAAAGAGTTTTCACACTCTTACTGTTATAAAATGTCCTTACTTTATGTGTGGAGAAGTTTTAGATTTTGTTCACAACTACAAGTGTGCACTCCTTTGGTAATCACCCAAATTCTCCCACTCACATGAGGGAGTTTGTGGATGAATCGGGTGTTATCAACAAGGAGTGACACACTTGTAAGTGTGCAAAACATTTATACGGTCCGGTCTCCGGTCCTATATGCTCACCCCTACTTAAAAGTGTGAATTTTTTAAAACAATTATAAGTGTGAAAACTTATTCCAAAATTTGTTAACACTTATCTGTGTAACTAATTTGTACACATTTATAAATGTTAAAAAACTCAAAATATTTTACAAAATTTTTAATAGTGTGAAAATGCGATCTTTTTTTTTGTGAGGTGACGTTTTTGCCCATAGCACCATCCCACGGCACCGACGGTACCTAATGCTCTAAACGAGAAAATAGCTTAAAAAAGTAAACGGGCCATGACATAATTAAATTAGGGCCCGTTTGGTTTGTAGTTGGGTTTAGAATTATGATTTGATTTAGATTTAAATTTGATGTATCAGAGATAAAATATACTATAAATTGTATATTAATTAATTTTTATTTGATAAATCATTTAAAAGTAAAATCTATCACCATAAAAAAAAAAAAGAATGTGTGATTCTTATTAAAAAGAGGCCCACTTTTTTAACAAACTAGCATAACAAAAATGAAATCCCAACTTCATACCTTGAATTCTAGTATGCTGAATTTTAATGACTCAGCCCTAAACCTTGGGCCCACCTAGGTGTACCAAACAACAAATTTTCACTTTGAGTCCTAAACGGATGTTAAGAGCCCATTAACCAAACGCATTCTTAGTCTACAAGTTTTGACTCTTATGTTGAAAGATGAAAGTTTGGAGCTTGGTTTGACTACATAAAAAGTCAACAGAAAACACTCGTGAAAATTGTTTGTTAATTCAGGTGCTACATAGAGATGCTTTACTTCATTTCCATGTTTAAGCATTTTGATTCTTTCATCCCAATACCATTGAACACCTTGAAATAATAATCATTGAAGTAATAAGGCTTTGAGGAGTATGACTCGTAACCAATCACAATGTATTCCGTCTTTGACTTTGTCAAGGTGAGTGAGCAGCCACATATACCATGAAAAGTAAGTTTATAAGGTGAAATTCACCCGGTAAATCAGGGTGAAAGTGTTTTCTAATCGACTCTTGGTAAACTCGCAAAGTGATATACCTTGCTCTTCTTTACACAAACTTTCAATCGAACACACGAGGCTTATTTTTACAAGTAAAGATGAAATTTGATGAGTAGATGGGGCCGTGAGACCTTACTTAGATTTGTGAAACTTATTACAGTTAACTCTTAGATAGCTAAAATCAAGTCAGCAAGTCCTACACAAGACCCTTGACAAAGAAGAACATACATTAGTGTAATCAACTGCACGGCCTTCCCCAACCCTTTGTCATCAACTAGCTAGCCTTCTAAACATTCTTTCAAGATAACGAATGGACTGCCTATCAATTGACTCAATGCCATACATGAGATGAGGTTTAACCATATAATGAACTATTATTAAGCATAACAACACCATGTTCATTTAATCCACGCTGAGATTGTCTCTGTTTTTCATTTGACCAAATTTATAGCAACACTTAATTCACTACTTGATTTGCTTATTATCTTATATTTTTTTTCCACAGTTCAATGCTAGTTTTCACTATTCCTTCTATGCTTTCAATCTTTTGTGGTATACTAAAATACTAGTTTTAATGCCCGTGCATGCACAAGGCTTATACATTATTATTTTTAAATATGTGCATAATCTTTATTTTTTCTGTTTTATAAGTTATGTTATAGAGTATTATCGAAATCATATGAAGAGAATAGACTCATTAAAATTCTTCCATATTATATTCGAACCATTGACCTCCACTTTTAAAGGCTAGTATTTTTACTGTTGGGTATGCAGTTGATATTGTATATGTTTTATTATTATAGTTGCATGAGTGTGTCAGCTATACTTAGAATTCATGGTCATATTAAAACATGTAAAATAAGGGTGAAAGAAAGTTTTTAAATAAAAAAAGTTATGAGGCAATTTACGGTTTTGGTCCTTCCGTGTTTTCTTTTGATGTTTAATCCAAGACGTTAGATCAAAGGTTTTAGATGGCTAAAATGAGTCCCTCGGTTTGTAGGAAATAAGAGTTTGTAGAATAATTAAACTCTAGGTTTTTCGTCTCCTAGATAGCTGGAAGTTCTCCAAAAGTATGAAAAAAGGACTTTTGGCTGACTGAGTCAACAAGTTAAAGAGGACAACACAAATATGATCTAAACATATCACAAGATGGGGAAAAATCTTATAAATACAAATTTTCAAGACTGAAAAATATTTGCACTATTGTGGAATAATTTATTCAAGTTTTATGTGTTCCACACATGTTTCTATCTCATCAAAAAGTATCAAATGCAAGATTGAAAAGGATGTCTAATAATAAGAAGTTTTTAAGACTTACAAGTCTCCTAACATTTAATTTTGGGATAGCTAATTTCAATTATTCATCCTTTTTCTAATGTTTTGAAACCCGGTTCGACCCGGCCAGTTCAACCGGTTGAACCGGTGCCGGTCGAAAAAACGGATCAAATTAAACCGGGTAACATATTTTCGAAACCTTGTTAGGGTTTGAAGAATCAATATCTATATCGTTTATTGCATTATAAATTCAATAAACAAAGGTTAGTAATTTATGTGTTTTATTTATGTGTTAATTCATAATATCAAACTAGATATAATCCGCTACGTACTCGTAGTAACTTGGTTACTAGTTTGTAAAATCCCAACATAAATTTGTGTGGATGCACGTGTACATGATTCTTCGTAGCTTGTTCACAGTCCAAGCACGCGCCGGTTGAGCAATAATACGCCATCGTCCTTGTAGGACACCAAATGCCCTTTCAACATCTTTTCGGGCACTTTCCTGACACCGTTTAAACAGAGCGTTTTTTTCATCGCGTGCAACAGTAAATGATTTGACAAACGTTGACCATTGAGGGTAAATACCATCTGCAAGGTAGTACCCTTTATCAAATGGTTGCCCGTTTACAACATATGGTGCCACTGGTTCGTTGTCAGCCAAAAGGTCGTCGAACAATGGGGAATGATGCAGAACAGTAATATCATTATTGGCACCTGCAACCCCGAAAAATGCATGCCAAATCCACAAATCGTATGATGCAACAGCTTCTAGTATGATGGTTGGGTATTTTTTATCACCTCTCCCATATTGGCCGTGCCATGATTTCGGACAATTAACCCATTCCCAATGCATACAATCAATGCTACCAAGCATTCCTGGGAACCCATGAATCCTATTATGTGCGGCGTATAAGTTTTGAATATCAGCTAATGTAGGTTTTCTTAAAAACTCGGGCTGATACAAATCCATAACGCACATACAAAAATAATCTAGACAATCGCGTGCGCAATGTGCCCCCATTTGCAAGTACTCATCTAATGCATCCGGTGTTGTGCCGTACGCCAATTGGCGTATGGCGGATGTGCATTTCATAATGACACTAAAACTTTTTAAACCCGTGCAATCATATCGAATAGTAAAAAACTGAAAATGCTTGGGTAAAGGATTAACAGTTTGAATGTAATTTTCAATACCTTGAACGATTTCCAAAAATAGTTCTCGGTTCATGCGATATCGTTTTCTAAAATACCCCGCCGGATATTTTGGGTGTGGACCAAAATAATCCGCCATTAAACGTTCTTCAGCGAGATCACGTTCACGATTTCTAACAGCTTCAACTTCATCTTCATCTTCGTTGTTAATCTCCATTATCATTTCGTACTCAGCTATGTCATCGAGATCGGACGAATCGAAAAAGCTTGAGTCACTCATTTTTATAAGATGTAGATTGAATGTATTTGTGTGTGTTTAAAATGAAAAAATATGGGATATATATATAGATAAAAAAATTAATTTTAATAATTTTTTTTAATACGTTATGCAACGGTTCTTTTTGGGTGGGGGCCCACTTTTTCCAACGTTCGACTCAAGTCGTTTTGTGGCGAAATGGCTGGCGAAGAGGGGGGTGTGGTGGCGAGGGGCGGCGAAGGGCCACCTCAGCCTCGGCGAGAGTGGTTCGCCGTTACACCGTTCCCTCTAAGACGCATATATATATAACATATAGTTTGGAAACAAGCGTGATTACCCGCGCGTTGCTGCGGGTCGTTAATTTTTTCGCGTAGTTGCGAGGCATTATTATTTTTAATTTTTTTTATTTTGTGTGGTTTTATTTTTTCAGTCTCATGTTTAATAGTTTGTTTTTTTCCTTATATGAGCTTATGTGTGGGGCTCATGTTTAAAGGTTTTTTTTTTTGCTACCGGGTTTTTTTATTAAATTTTTATGTGGGAACGATGGCGTTTTTTTTATTGTATTATGTGGGGTTTATTTTTTCGGTCTCATGTTTAATAGTGCGGGTTAATTTTTGCGTTAAAATATTAGTTTTATTCTTTTGTTATTTTTTATTTGTGCGGGTTGTATTTTTTCGATCTCATGTTCATATTTTGTTTTTTTTAATGGGAGCTTAATATGTTGGGCCTCATGTCGCGAGTATTTTTTTATAATATGAATAAGTCAATATTTTTGTGTAGTCTTTTATTTTTATTTTTATGCCGACGGTTTTTTTTTACATTGCCTACAAAAAAAGTTTTTGCCAAATGGGCCGGCCCAAAATGGAAGCCCAATGGCCGGGACTGTAGCAGGCTGCCAAAACGGCAGCGTTTTAACCTAAATATAGATTCGATTTTGTAGTGTTTTATTTTTTCAGCCTCATGTAAATAGTTTTGTTTTTTTTTTCTCTTATATGGGCCTTATGTTGGGGCTCATGTTTATAGATTTTTTTTTGGCTATAACGATGTTTCTGAGGGAGTTGTTATTTTTTTTTAGAATAAAATTTTATGGAACATTAACGTTTTTTATTGTATTCTGTGTGGTTTATTTTTTCGAGGTCTCAGGGTTTAATAGTGCGGGTTAATTGTTCAGTTAAACTTTTATTTTTCATGCATTTCTATTTTTATTTGTGCGATTCTTTTTTCGGTCTCATGTTTAATAGTTTGTTTTTTTTATATGGGCTTATGTGTTGGGCCTCATGTCGCGAGTATTTTTTTATATGAATAAGTCAATATTTTTGTAGTTTTTTTTTCTATTTTATGCTGAGCGGTTTTTTTTACATTGCTTTAAAAAAATAATTGTCAAATGGGCATTGGGCCGGGTACTGTAGCAGGCTGCCAAAAACGGCAGCGTTTTAACCTATATATAGTATATATATATATATAATAAGAAATATTGAGATGAGTTATAAACTTTAACAAACCCCACTGCCTATCAAAATTTATTGATTACTTTTTTTCATGAAGGCTTTATAGAGTAGCTTCTAAAATATAATGCAAAACTAAATAATGCTTGGTAAGGGTGTGTTTGTTTCATTAAGATGTTTTGGGTCTGAATCTGATTACCACATCAGGCGGTCATAAAGTCTGAGTCTGAATGAAATAATGTTGTTTGTTTTTTATACAGTAATTCTCTAAATGGTTTTAGTGGTCGATTTTTTTAAATCTTTTACCTAGTAAAGGAAAACGAAAGTGAGGACTTTTGCATTTAAAAAAAAGAATATTTCCTTATTAGGTATGATGCTTCTAATTTTTTATTATTTTTTAATATATGTTTAATTAAAAAGCTTAAATACTTTCAAAATTGACATTATTTTGGGGGAGAAATTTTATGAAGAAAAAAAAACACATAAAAGTATATGTGTCAAATTTATAAAAAAAAACTTGAAAAAAAGAGAAGGTAATTAATAAAACTTTAATGGTTTAATTTTAAATAAATTATATAGAGTTAAGTGTAAATTTATAAATTTACAAATTTAATTATAACTTTAAAAAAAACAAGTAACCCTTAAAACATTCATAACTTATAAAACAGAAAATATATATATATATATATATATATATATATATATATATATATATATATATATATATATATATATATATATATATATATATAAACATAATGTACAAGGCCCATGCGTGCACGGAGATTAAAACTAGTATATATGAAACCATAACAATGTGATAAATAAGTAACTTGTGTAAACATGAAACAAACTTTTTTATCATAAAATTAATACAATAATGAATCATTGGGATAAACCAAAAACTGAAACGACCCAAACTGAAAACAGCCGAAACGAACTAATAACATAATCGAATTTGCCAAAACCGAACCGAATACAAATTCAGTTTCGGTTCAGTTGTACTAAATTTTTTTAACCCAATAACAGAACCAAAATAACCGAACAATCGATAACCGATCCAATCAACACCCTACTTTGCACATAGCCCGATATAACCAAAATGACTAGTCTCATGTAACAATGTACCAATAAACTCAAATTGTGGCCAACTATAAATTATTTACAATTTTTTTTTTAAATCTATAAATCTTTAACCATCTTTTTAATTCGCATAAAAGAGTGTTTTATTTTATTTGAATATATAGTAGTACAATTGTACAACATATCATTTTAAAAGTAGTACAACATAACTCATCACGTGACCATTTAAATTTAAAAATATATCTTCTTTATTCAAAACACTATATTCGATGTTCTTATTTTTAGTGCTCATCACCTCTTACTCGATCAGACAAAATAGATCTTACCGCGTCTGATTGGACATGAAAAAACAAACAACGATTATGTCTGACCGCGTCTGACGGGTAAGACGTCAGAGGCAGTCATATGTTTTTTCGCACCAATAAAATGAGTTTGGAATAACTGGGAAAGTAGGGGTGAGCAAAAAAACCGAAAAAACCGAAAACCGAAAAAACCGAACCGAAAAAACCGAAACCGAACTAGAAATCGACGTTTTGGTTTTTCCTTTTTTCAAAAACCGAACTTTCGGTTCGTTTTCGGTTTTGACATAAAAACCGAGCCATAAAAACCGAAACGAACCGGTTTACTTAATTAATTATTAGTTTATTACTAAATTATTTTTTATATATTAATTAGTGTTGTTGGGATGTTGGGCCTTTTGTTAGGAATGGACCAAAATATTGTAAACATTACTAGTGGGTTGAAACTGTAAACATTACATGACGTACGTATGCATGTATTTAAGAAAAAAAATGCTTTCTTCTTCAACCTTGAAAACGTTTCAGATTGTGATGGGTTGAAGAAACCGAAAAACCGAGAAATCGAAACCGAAAAACTGATTGAAACCGAGAAACCGAACCGAGAACAACCGAACGGTTTCGGTTATGGTTATGCAAAAAACCGAGCATTCAGTTTCGGTTTCGGTTTTGGCCAAAAACCGACCCAAACCGAACCGTGCACACCCCTAAATGTAAGTTTGTATTGTAAATGTAACTATTACCGCTACTGTTATGATAATGTCTTTTACATTCACCCATGTGCAGATACGTAAGGGTTAATACACAAATATGTTACTAAAGTTTGTCAAAATATTCACTTAAGTTACTACACAAATATTACTCAAAGCTATGTCAAACAATTTCACTTACGTTACTAAAGCGGTTATTTTCAGTTTAATAAATAGTTACTCAATATATGAAAGTATTATCATCTCTGGTAATAAAACCATTTAAACAGTAGCAAGAAGGTAACTACACAGTATACAAATATATTTTTTATTGGGTTTACAGAACTTACACAAAACTTAATAATTCTGCTTAATTTACCCTTAAAAAAATTCACCCGTATAATTGAGAAACATGAGTTCCCTTTTTGTAACGAAAAAACTTTAGTATCTTAGATGATACAATTGGGCAAACTTTTTGTAACATTTTTAGCGCGTATTAACCCGATTACGAATATCGTGTATAACCCGATAAAAGACACATTAATATACTTATAACCATAGAATAATTTATTTTATTCATACGCATTATGAAAAAAATAAAATCTTATTAGGTTAAAGTCATTACATCATAACCAAAAGGTACTTTCAAAAATTTCCACATCTTACCAAGATGTTGGTTTTAATATCATTCTTACCATCCAAACTTGTTGTGACCGGCTAACAAAGGTAAGGTAATTTTCATAATTTTCATGTCATTAATTATTTCCACGTGGAATTGACTTTTTGTTGACTTTGTCCACCTCAACCATCTTCATCTTCCTCCTTCTCAAATAACTAAAATTCTGTTACATGGTTGAAAATAACCTATAAGCAGCAAAAAAAAGTCACTCTTATAAAAATAAGGGCCCGTTTGGTTTGTAGGTGGGTTTAGGATTAAGAATTGAATTTGGATTTAAATTAGGATTAGGATTTAGATTTGGATTTGAATTTGACTAGGAAAGAGAAAAAATTATATTTAATTAAAATTTTTATTTTAAATTGCTAAAAATAGATTTAAATAAACATTTGTTATATTATAAAAACTATATATGTGGATGAGAGATAGGGCTGCATCTAATGGGACCCACATAAAGGGTAAACCCACATTTTATAAGAGATTAACAATAGTATGTGTCAGTGGGTCTCAACCCCGTGAATTTTCTTTACAAAAGCAACCAAACATTTAACTTGAAATTCAAAGTTACATCCAACTTCCAAAAACCATCAAACAAACAAGCCTAAAATTCTACTACATAGGTTTTGCTAGAAAACACAAATCAACCAAAACCCATGTTCTAGAATTGCAAAAACAGTCACCAAATTCACCTTCTTAAATAACTAAAATTTTCTCACATGGGTTTTGCTAGAAATACTAATCAAACGAAACCAATGTTTTAAAACTTGATAAATTGTAAAAATTATAAAAAGAAATAGGGAAAATTTAGGGGGTGTTTGGCTAAGCTTATATGATGGGCTTATGAGCTTATTAGCTTATATATGTCATATAAGCCCAAACTAAGTGTTTGGCTAAGCTTATATGAGTGCGCTTATGAGCTTATATAAGGGGGTTTTGATAAGCTACAAAAGTGTGGCTTTTTTAAATGGGTTGGGCTTATATAACATGTTACATTATAAATTACAAATTTACCCTCAATTATACTTAATATAACATTAATATTTTTCAACCCTTGTCTCTTATAGTCATTTACCACTTTAAAATAAACCAAACATTTGAAGTTATAAACTTACTAAATATAAGCTAATCCAAACACTCAACGTGAGCTTATAAGCTTACGACATATAAGCCATAAGCCGCTTATATAACATAAGCCTAAGCCCAACTCATAAGCTTAGCCAAACACCCCCTTACTAATAAGCAGCCAAAACACAGTCACCAAATATACCTCCAAATTCATTATAACCTAATCCCAAATTTCAAACTCATCAAACACAAATTCATTATAACCCAATCCCAAAATCTGTCCTAGCAAAAACACAAATTCATTCTGACCCAATCCAAAATCTCAGACTCCTCAAACAAAACAACATGACAACAACCCACACCATCGTCGCACGCTCGCAACAGAACACCACCAAGCCACCTCGTTCCCACACCCTAAAAACAAAAACCCCTCGATCAATTTCACATTTGGAGCCGCTGTTGAGGCGTCGATGGTGCAGGCCGAGGCAACAATATATTTGCAACAATAGATCTGGGTTTTGTTACTGTGGATTTAAGGTTTCTTTGAATACATGTGCAACAATATATGCATGCGGTCAGTGACGGACCCAGGAATATGGCTTGTGGGGGGCAAATTTTTTTTTTGTCAATGGCAACAAAATGTGAAAGAAAAAACTAAGATCGAAATGATAAATCGAGTATTTTTAGTAAGAGATAAGGATTTATAAGATTTTAAAGTGTTGAATTTGAGTTTTAGTACGTGAGTGAGGGGCAATTTGAATCTCGAGTGGGGGCACTTTCGAAAAAAGGTCAAAATTATACTAAATTTTTGACTTTTTCGACGAGCCATGGGGGGCACTTGCCCCCCATATTTCAACAATAGATCCGTCCCTGCATGCGGTTATGAGTCTTCCTCGGGGTGATGAATATAAGGAGGTAGAGAAAAATGAGGCTTATGAAAGATGTAAGTGTAAGCAGTTGGTAATTTATTATAGAACACTGTGCATTATCGTGGAGGGTTATAAATTAAAGAAGATCTTGATTTGATATGAAGAAAAATGTTGTTTGTGCAAAGAAGGTGGAGTATGAAGAGATTTTGGTTTGTGATAAGAGGAATGGAGAGCTCGTGGCTTCACGTATATAAAATTGTTGAGGTGGAAAAAATTGAGTTAGGTGGTGAGGTGGAAAAAATTGTTAAGGTGTATATAAAAAAAGTAATGAAAAATGAAGATGACCGGCTAATAAGTGTGACGTGTCAGTCATTTTAAACTTTTTAATCGGTGAACACCGGTAACATTTGAGATAGTTGGTAAGTTTAAAAATAAAAACCAAGTTTGGATAGTAAGAATAATATTAAAACCACCATCTTGGTAAGATGTGGAAATTTTTAAAGGTACGTTGGTAATTAATGACTTTAACCCAATCTTTTATCTTGAAAAACAGTGCAGACCACATTTCTACGTTGTGATGTAAGCTACCATGTATCCAACATTTCTCGTGTCATTACTACATGATAATCTTAAGGAACCAACATCATACATTACTCACAAACACCTTTCTCATAAATATAAAACCTTTATCCTACTTTTTACATGAAAACATTTGGATCTTGATTAGCAATGTCATTTTCTCATTGACACCGTTTTAGCCAACTTAAAATAAGTGGACGTGTAGTACGAGCAATTATCAAGTTCCCGTTATCTGACATGTAAAAATTGTTGTAGATCATTTCTGGTTACTAAATCAGCAAATGCGGAAATTGACCCACATTAAGCTTGAATGATAGAACAAATTTGGAGTAGAATCAAAGTGACAGAGATATATTCCACCAGGTAAACAAGTCATGTCATCATATACGTAAACCACCACTATACGAACAAAACCCAGCTATATCTAGCCAAGACCCGGGTATATCCGGCAAAGACCCGGTTATATCCGGCCACGACCCGGTTTTATTCGGTTAGATCCGGCCAAGACCCGGCTGTATCCGGTTAGACCCGGCCAAGACCTGATATTCTGGCCAAGACCCGGCTGTATCCGGTAAGACCCGGATATTCCGGCCATGACCGGCTGTATCCGGTTAGACCCGGCCAGGACCCGGCTGTATCCGGTTAGACCCGGCCAACACCTGGATATTCCGGCCAAAGCCCGGCTGTATACGGTTAGACCAGGCCAAGACCAGGATATTCCGGCCAAAACCCGGTTGTATCCGGTCAGACCCGGTTATTCTGGCCAAAACCCGGTTGTATCCGTTTAGACCTGGCCAAGACCCGGATATTGCGGCAAAAACCCGGTTGCATCCGGTTAGACCCGGCCAAGACCCGAATATTCCGGCCAAAACCCTGTTTTATCCGGTTAAAGCCGGCCAAGACCCGGCTGTCTCCGGTTAGACCCCGCCAAGACCCGGTTCCGGCCAAAACCCGGCTGTATTTGGTTAGACCCGGCCGTATCCCGTTAGATCCGGCCAAGACCCGGTTGTATCCGGTTAGACCCGGCTATATCTGTTAGATCCGGACAAGACCCGGCTCACTAAGCTATCCACGATTGATATTTACGTTTGAGTTTTAAAATGTTATTGTTATGTAACTAGTAAATAAAAAAGATAAATAAAAATTGAGTGGTAACAAGCTCAAAATGGGTAGGTTTAATAATGTTAAGAAATTCGGCTTTTGAAGAGCTGAGTTGATGATACTAGCTAGAGTATACGATATGGACAAGGTTGATGCAAATCTCAGTTGGTTACTGATTTGTTTGAAAAACTAAAATATTGCCATATCTTAAATTAGGAATGTTAGAAGTGTACATTGATAGTTTTATGAGTTAATTGCATAAATGGTCCCTGTGGTCTGTCGGGTTTAACGAAAAAGGTCCCTAGACTTTTTTTTTCCCGGATCCTGTCCCCAAGGTTTTCACCCGTATCGGGTTTAGTCCCTTGACCAACATTTCCGTTTGTTTGACCGTTAATTGTTGGTTTAGTTGGTATAAATGACATAAATACCCTCGTGCTTGTTTCAGAAATGATCCCTGTGGTTTCTTGTGTTTCAGAAATGGTCCCTGTAACAGATAAAAAAAAAAAATTTAAAAAATAATTAAGTATAATAATAATATGTAAAAAATTATATATATATAATAATAAAAAATTAAAAAATAATAAAAAATATAAATAATAAAAAATAAAAAATATAAATTAAAAATATATAAAGTAACGAAAAGTTTTATCAAAATATGTAAAAATTTAATGAAAAATTCCTCGGTTTAATTTTTCAACGAAAAAAATTATCGGCCTCAATTTAATCGTCAAAAATTTAATAGAATTTTATTGAAAATTTCGGGTAAAAATTTTTTTTCGAAATTTTTTTTTATTTTTTTTAATTTTCGAATTTTTTTAATTTTTTAAAACATTTCGAATTTTTTTTTAAAACATTTCGAGAAAAAAAATTTTAAAACATTTCAAAAAAAAATTTTTTTTTTTAATTTTTAAAAATTAAAAAAAAAAATTTTTTTTAAAACATTTCTAAATTTTTTTAAAACATTTCGAGAAATTTTTTTTTAAAACATTTCAAAAAAAATTTTTACCGAAAATTTTAAATATTCTTACATAAATTTTTTTTTTTTGAAATGTTTTAAAAAAAAATTTCTCGAAATGTTTAAAAAAAAATCGAAATGTTTTAAAAAATTAAAAAATTAAAAAAATTCGAAAATTAAAAAAAATAAAAAAAAATAAAAAAAAAATTTCGAAAAAAATTTTACCGAAAATTTTAAATAAAATTCTATTAAATTTTGACGATAAATTGGCCGAAATTTTTTCGTTAAAAATTAACCGAGAATTTTTCATTAAATTTTTACATAATTTTTTAAAAACTTTTCGTTATTTATATATTTTTATTTATATTTTTTAATTTTTTATTATTTTTAATTTTTTATTATTTATATTATTTTTATTATTATTATTATTATTATACTTAATTATTTTTTAATTTTTTTTTTATCTGTTACAGGGACCATTTCTGAAACACAAGAAACCACATGGATCATTTCTGAAACAAGCACGAGGGTATTTATGTCATTTATACCAACTAAACCAACAATTAACGGTCAAACAAACGGAAATGTTGGTCAAGGGACTAAACCCGATACGGGTGAAAACCTTGGGGACAGGATCCGGGAAAAAAAAAGTCTAGGGACCTTTTTCGTTAAACCCGACAGACCACAGGGACCATTTATGCAATTAACTCTAGTTTTATTAAACAAAGTTAGCAGAAATGTACACATAAGCTCTGATTGCAAACATGTTTTTTGTACTAGCACCATCGCCTGAATATGCTCGAATTTGGTGGAGATAATACCATATCGATTTCTTGATTGACAGTAGCAAGCACCATTATTGGCAGGTCTGTACTTTTTTGAATCGTGCCCGCCGTTACATGAATTCGAATCATCCGATTAGAGATGGAAATTCACCCCATACACATATGTTGTCGTGACTAATGGGTCAACCGTATTGAGAGTCGCCCAAAATCTCTTCTCAAACCATATATTTCTCCAACTTATTCTAATAAATTAAAGTGTTTTCAAACCAACCCAAACCTGCCCTGTTTTGACCCGTTTCCCACCTCACTAAGACCTTGTTTTGCCATCTATATAGGCTGTTAGAATGTCGTATCATGTTAAATCAATCCAGCCCCGCCACGACTCGAGTATCTTTATTGCAACTATGTTACATTGTGGCACATCCCATTACTATAAATCACTAGGCTTACATTTTTACAAATTTGGTTGCAATGCACATAAATATGTAACGAGATCAACCAGACCTCGTAATGTAGGTTATGATTATAATCATTCTGACATAAATACATCCTATCAGCTGCAACTGCCAAGTAAGTAATATAACTACAGTACTGCTTATGACTATCTCGATAGTACGAAACGCCCATTTCTTATTTATATAGGTTTTAGCCTAGCTGTATCTAAGGGAAGGTGTGTGATGCTTACCAACATGATGGTGGCCGGTGGGGGTTTAAGTGCCGTAGGGGTTGAAAAATTACGTCTAAATAACAACATAAATACCAAGTCTTTTGTGGTTGAAAATGTAAGACACTGAAACATGTAAATCGAACTACTTAGAACTTGGGAGGCATTGAAACTTATGTCAAACTATTAACAGGAAACAGAAAGATGCACATCTTTATCGGGTTAAAAGCCTTTACCCAAAAACAGGCGGTAATGGTGTCAGCTATTGAAGTGCTTCAGCTCTCAAAACCAACCACTCTAAGGATGTGTTTGTGAAAATAAAAGCTCGTGCATCAATTCGGACAAAAAATGTCACGTCCATTTATACCATATATACCCGCTTTGAACGATTGCCTAACCCGACTGACCCGCTCAGTTGTGCCACTTTAAGTAAACGCTGGAAAAGTGAATAGCTGATTCACCTGAAAATACTTTGTAGCTTGACTGAAATAAGCAACTGAGAGTCTGAGAAGACTCGATAAGTTCCTTAAACTTCTCTTACCATGACTGTAACTTGATAATCTTCATATTGTTTAGGATCTCTGAAGTGAACTTCAATCTCTTGTTTTGGGCGCTCATACATTGTAACTGAAATTTTTGAAGCACTACTGCAAATGCAAAATAGTACGTTAAGAATCCCACACGCAATGCAAAACCAACTCCTACTACAAATAACAGAACACCAATGGCTAGAAATAACTGAGCGAACGAAGTCCATGAAAAACGAACCTCTTTGCCCTTTCATTACATTGAGATACCAGCTATGAATACGGGGGTTCACGTACACCTATCCGATATTCATAGTGGAACCGTATGCTTACCAGCAATCTCTTGTGTAAAAACTCATCTATAATCAGACGTGTCAGCGAAAGTGGAAGTGGAAAGAAAATGAAGTATGAAAGATGCAGCTCAAACACAACAACATATTTACATCTATTATAGTAAGGGGGTACACGTACACCTATCCGATATTCATAGTGGACATTCCTATCTGATATTCATATTGGACATTGTTCTGAATGTCGCCAAAACCATGATACTTGTTTTCTTGTAAGAGTCTTGCAATTACAACAAATGATTGATAAGCATAACCATACAGATGATTTGTTATAGCACACATAATGCTGAGATGCTACATTGGAATTCATTTTCTCAAGAGCACAGAGGTGGGGCAGAGTAAGCCCTTTCAAGCTACTTGTACTAAGGGACGCTTACATGATTTTATTTCAATGATCTATTACTGTCAACAATGCGTATAACTAGAAAACTAACAAAAACACACACCATGCAACAAAATCTTTCCACTTTCAAAATCAATTACTACATTTCATTTTGTCATCGACTCATTTCACAAACTACAAGATTAGCCAGTTAACAAAAGTTTGAAAAATACCAAAAAAGCAGGGTTCTATTTCGGCTATTGGAGATGCTCGATGGAGTGTCAATAACTTCTTAGCAAGCATCAACTATCCATTGTCACCACACCAGTGCTTCCGAATTGGGAAAAATAACCTGTTTTAAAGAATCAACTAACACTTAATCACTTGAAGCAATTTGTTCCTCTCGATCTCCGTTATCATCTCCATCATCATCGGACGTATCACTACCAGCTTTCAAACGAGAGAGAAGCTATCAATGTAAAAGTGAACATTATTAGAACATTGCAACGTGTATAATTTTACACACAAACAACAAACCGGTGTGTATGAAAAAAAGACATTCATAAGTAATATTTCCTCCGAACAGTGATCCCCAAATGTAATATTTTCGACATGGCCAAGGCTTTTTAAGAGTCCTCTAAATATTTCTTCAGCGAATATCACAAACTCTTTATAACTGATCGAATATTTTAAGTCGACTTCCACTAAAGATGACACATTAAGCAACACAAGCTCCCGCAATAACAACTCACCGTTTATAGTTAGTGACGATATGTAAGGAGCATTGATTTTGATACAATATATAATATCCTCCTCATTTTCATCACCACAGTAGTATTCAAACAACACTAGCTTCTTAACACTCTTTGAAGTAACATCAATCCGCCTAAAACCATGGCAATCGTTCAACTCCAAAGATTCCAAGCAAGGACTTCCAGATATTATCTTTCCAATCATATTATTGTCCAGAATCACACAAGATAAACAAAAAGACTCAAGTCATTCCGAACTAATCGCACCATTAGGAGGATTAAACCGACAAAAGGACAGTGCCATACGAGTGATACAAGAAGTGTTGAAAAACAGCTCATCTTCAAAGGTAAAGTCTTGGCCTATTCCCACATCAAATAACCATAAATCAACCTCTTCAACATTACGGCGAATAGCATAACGGATCCAACTATTTGCTCGTGATTTAAACTCAGAATTAACCAAACTACTGTAATTGATAATAAGTTTGAATTTTTTGAGGTTGAGATTTGTAGGACACTTATTTAGGGTGTTGTCAATAAAAGAAATGTAATCACGGAGATTAGTTTCTTTAACTACTATCTCTTTAAAGTCATCATCATTTGAAAAAATGAGATGAGGAAGTGAAGTCCAGAGGTTTTTCCATCGTGTAGAGACAGTAGTTATTGTTTGGATCACCTCTTTGGTAGTGCAGTCCAAACGAGACATGATATTATTGACTATATTTCATCCTTCAACTCATTCAATCGATCTACTCCTTCCATAGTTATGTGACCAACTAGACGTTCCGCTTACAGGCTATTCCAAACTGCCATACAAAAGGAGAAATGAAATGTTAGAAACTGCGGTTATATCAAGACATGGCAAGATGGACAGTAAAAACGGGAAAACAGAATTATATTCCGATATAAGAAGATTAAAGTCGTGACTCTAGTCTCATCTTCTATACAAAAAACGAACCATTACAGACGCGATAGGTAAATTAAATACATGGGCTCTTCTAAGGTTGCACCTAAATGGTAATATTATTAGGGGGTGTTTGTTAAACGTGTTTGGCCGCGTATTCTGTTTTAATGCATAAGAAAAGGAGTTTTGATGTAAATATTTCTTAAGTGAATAAGCCAATTAAAGTTGTTATTTGAGAAATCCATAAGCATAGAGTAGTAATCAGTTTTAAACAAGCAACGCCTAACACCGCCCAAGCCGAAACGACGTCGTTTTAAAGCTCAAATGTGTATATATGAATCGGTAGATATGTGCTATATATTTGATAAATACAATTTATTATATAAAAAAGTCGTAGATATTTGATAGTTGAGGGTCCTTTTTGTAAATGGGCCGAAATTTTTTTTTTTATGTTGGGCCGCGTTTTGGGCTGTCGGTTTCGGCCCAAGCCGAAACGACGTCGTTTTAAAGCTCAAATGTGTATATATATTAATTTGTATATAGTACATGGGATGGGCTCATCTACCATTGGGCCTGAACTTTAGCCCACTTAAAAAGCCCAATTTATTATTATAATTGTTATGATACTTGTATAGTTGTATCACATTTTTCTTATTTTACCATATTGTTGAATCTTGAATTAGTCGGTGATCGAAAGCCGGTTTTGATTGAAAAACCCCAGTTTAACCGTCGTCTAAACCGGTTGAACCATGAACCGATAGCTTGATCATGTCAATTAAAAAACTGGGTTTTTAAACATTAAGGGCCCGTTTGGTTTCTAAATGGGTTTAGGATTTGAATTTTGATTAGGATTAGGATTTGGGGTCCGTTTGGTTTGTATATGGGTTTAGGATTATGATTTGGGTTTGGATATGGGTTTGATTTTATTAAGAGAAAGAAAATATATTTTATTGGATATTATTACTAAATTGTATTTGCATATAATATTTAAATAAAAAATTTAAATTTATACGAGTGAAATGGAGTGAGCCCCAAGGTTTTCTCTCAAAACCCACTAAAATGATCTGAATAGAAATTGATGACATATAATAGGTTTGCCAAGCCTCTGGGCCTGAACCATATTGTCAAAATAGGCCCCAGGCCCAATCAAGCAAATAGAAGCAACTAAAATATGATGTGCCGGAACTAAGCCCAATCCCGCACTGGCA
>BQNB010049094.1:0-42214 GCA_026074375.1 Tanacetum coccineum | reverse complement strand
TGAATTTATGTTGGATCATGAATGAGATTAGAAGATAACTGTATTCATCGGTTTGGACTTTGACTTGACTATAAAAGTCTAGAATAAATCGAGGAACGATTGGTTCGTTGAGCTCGAAAAGACAATTGAAGCGAACGTTGGTGAACATTCGCTCAATGTTGTTGGATTTGTAATAGAGTTGATCCACGACTCGACCCTCGTGAATGCAACGGTTTTTGATTGGTGTGTAGAATTGAGCAAGGACGGGAGAGAATCCGGGTATTTCGGATACTTTAAGAATATATGATTTAGTACGAGAAGTATCACCAATAATTGCTCGAGGCATGTTTGTCACCTAAACAAGTAAACAACGAAATAAATTATTAAAAGAACAAGAAAATAACAAATGTGGGACAAGGATTACTTCGACTCTAAAATTAAAAACCTAAGAAGTAATCCATATGTTCCTTAATTTATTTTTCACTTAATCTAGGATGTTAAAGAATATATATTAGTTATATATTTCAACATCTAGGAAATGACCCAAACATTCCCTTATCAATACAAGACTTGACTAAAATTGTCGAAAAATATACGTTAAGTTGTATATTTTGTTGACAAATATTAGTTCATCATTTTTTGACTTGGTGAGAGTTAAATGGAGTTTGTTTTGACTCAACACTATGTTTTAAAACGTTAAAACGTTAAACCAAACTCCCCTTTATTTTACACTTTTTATAAAATGTATCAATATATATATGAATTATATATCTTAATGACTTATACAAGTTAGTTACGGGTTTACACATGTGACAAAAATATAGTGATGGTCATTTCGACTCTAAAAATCGATACTAAGGAACGAACCAAACACCCCTTATATTTTTATAAGACTTTTATTCATTGATTTGAAAAATAAACATTTAGATATGTATGTTTCGATAGACAATGTATGATTGTTTTAACATGTTTTTGGCATGAATCAACAATGTATAGACTTTTGTTCTAAACTTTCTTAGTTTAAAAAAAATTGAAAACTATGTATATATGTTTATGAAATTTTCGAACCAAAAAAAATTTGTGACTCAATTCTATTGAATGTATTGAATTCTTATGACTACGAGAATCATTGTAGTCATGTATTTTCTAGACCTATTTGAATAAAAAAATAAAAACTATGAATAATACCCAATTTTGATTGAAAGCAAAATTGGATGAAATTGAAAAAGATAAGTATAGGAAATCTTACAATAGGTGTTGTTAATCACGTTATAGGTGTTTGCCCCTTGCGAATTTGGATGAATTTTGAGTTTGGGAATTGGATTTTATGGTTTTTGAGTGTGTGTGTTCGTCACACAGTAGCAGAGAGAGAGGGAAAGATGAAAATGGGTGTTTGGTATTGTGTTTTGCAAAAGAAGTGGGGTGTTTGGCGATTTTAATAGGCCGGTCCCCTTAATTATTAAGGGGACCGCCCACTTTTACACGGCCGGTCCCTTTAATTTTAAGGGGGCCGCCTATCTGAGAAAAAAATTGTTTTTTATTTCGATTTTGACTAGTTTTATAAATATACAATTATCAAAATACGTCGGGAGGTACTAGTAATATTATTTTATGTACTCTAGTCGTCGAAGGAATGAGGTTGAAGACGAGAGAAAAATACTTGACATTTTAATTAACTTCTGTCAAGTTAAGTAAACTTAAATAATTTCCAATAAAATAATTAAGTTGTCAAGATTTTTGGATCGAGAGATGGTTTAGAAATGATTGACGAAATTTAATTGATATTTTAATTAACCTTTCGTTAATTAAAAATACTTTGATTACTTCGGACGAAATAATCAAGTTGTCAAGCCGAGAGAGGATTTAACAAGGATTTAGTGACGTTTTCAATTGACTTCTTGTCAATTGAGTAAATTAATTATCTCGGATGAAATAAATAATTGTCATATATGAAGATAGAATGATTGAATGAAGTTAACGCTTCATGAGAGGATTTTGATAGACGTAGTTTATTGTAGACGTGTAGATGATGCGGACGTCGTAGTCGAAAGGAGTTTGTTTCATCCATAGGGATTTTGATGTCATGTCTTTCCGGTGTAAGATGAAAAACTAATCCTACTTCTATGTTAATGATTACCCACTAACTCACTTTTCTTCATCTACGTGAGTTCGCTACTAGTGGAGAATTCTAATTCAACTATGTGAGAGACGAGTTCATAATGAACTAATCCTACTTCTATGTACAAAATCATTATGAACTCTAATTCAACTATGTGAGAGACGAGTTCATAATGAACAAAATCTCTTAATTCTAGAAAGCCAACAAATGGCATTTCTAGTGACTACACTATTTCCATTATGTTCTACTAATTATAACTTATTTGTTTAGCATATACCCCATGTAGCATAATAATATCTAGTCATTTAACATTTAACACATAATCTAAATTCTAAGAAGTTTGGAAATGAGACATACCTTTGCCTACAATGTTCAACATCTTCAAGTAAGAAAGCTTTGAAGGAGAAAACTTTTGGAAAACCCGTCAAAAGATTTTAAGAATGTATTTGCTCATGGGATCCAAGAAATGTTAATGAACAACTCCACTTGAATGTTGTAACGACTCAACCACTTGGAGCCCAATGTCTCATGGGTCCAAAGTTGTTTAGTCCCGAACATATTTTGCAATATGTTGCATTGTTCGGATACATATAAAGTGGAAACATATTTCCCCACGGAGAGAGATTGTGGTTGGAATAATTCCACATTGAATGATTATTATTAGGGTAATTTTGTCTAACTTGATCTCTCCTAGGTTGTGGTGTTTTAGACCGAGGGTGAGAGTTATTAGTTCTTTTTGGAGGAGGAGTCTTAGATCTTGTTTTAGGCTTAGTAAAGCCAACTCTGGGTTTTAAAGAAGGTTTATAAAAACGTTTTACTTCGTCTTCGCTTGCAATGGGTATTTTAGTATTGTTTATAAGCATAAATTTTGGTCTTGGGCTTGAGTTTGATTCTACTACTTTTTCTTTAGACTCAACCTCTTGTGATTTAACAAAATTCACTTGTTTAGACTCACTAGTTGATCCTTTGGTAAAATTAAATCCTAGGCGGATTTTATCACTGGAATGTTTTGAAGATTTAACATTTTCTTAAGCGATTTACTACTATTATTAAATTGATTAAGCTTAGAAATTTCTTCCTTAAGTTTTTCATTTTCAAATCTAAGGTCTTGACATGTTTTACATTCTTCATTGACCTCTTTACCTTTTTCTATTTTAGATAGTTTATTTTTTAGTTCTAGTACTTTATTTTCTAATTTAATTTTAATTTCTTTTAGTGATTTATTTTTAGCCATGACTTTTAGACCTATTTTGCATAGTCGATTATATTCATTATGTAAGTCTTTTTCATCTAACGATGATTGGTCATCACTAAAGAACTCGATTTCGGAAAGTACCTCATTAGAAGCTTTAGCCATAGGACATTTTTCGTCTTTAGTCTTTTCTTCTTCATCTTTGTCGCTATCATTCCATGATCCTCTAACAAAGGTTCTTTGATTGCAGCCTCTTGATAGTTTTGGACACTCTCCAATGAGGTGATTTAAATCCCCGCATTTAAAACATTTTCTTTCGCATTTGCCATTTTTGTCGTCTTTGTTTCTTTGAGATACCTTTCTTTCATCATGTGGTTGTCTTACGAATCTTCCTCGTCTTTTGAAAATTTCTTAAAGTCTCTCACGGCAATGGCGTATTCTTCGTCTTCACTATTGGAAGTCGAACTATCTTCATAACTTGATTCCTTTTTGGCTTTCAAGGCAAGAGATCTATTTTGTTCTCTTTAACCTTTGACCATTTCGGAATCATTTTTAATTATTACTTCATAAACTTTCAAGTTTCCAATAAGTTCATCAAGCGATAGAGATGTTAAATCCTTTTATTCTTCAATAGTCGTAACCTTTGCGCGCCATTTAGGATGAAGTGCCCTAAGAAATTTCCTAACATAATTCTTGCTAGAAAAACCTTCATCAAGTGCTTTTAGACTAGTAATAATAGAGTTAAATCTAGCAAAAGCATTATCTATCGATTCCTCTTCTAGAATCGTAAATTGTTCATATTGTTGAACAAGAAGATCTATTTTATTATCTTTGACTTGACTATTACCTTGATGAATAACTAATAAAGTATCCTAAATTTCTTTTGCGATTTTACACATGAAAATTCTTTCGTATTCTTTACGTGGTAAAGCATTATAAATCACCATTTTAGCTTCATTATTTTTTGCAAGTTTCTTTTTAAGATCATCATTTTGTTTATCAAAAGATACAGTTTCGGGATTATATTGAATAAGAGGAAAATCACCATAGGTAATAACATGCAAAAGATCTAGATTTTTTGATTTCACATAAGTTTCGAATCTATTTTTCCAATAAATAAATCCATCACTTTCAAATAGTGGTGGTCTTTGCATAGATTGCCCTTCTAAATATTTTTCTGATTCCATAGATCGATTCAAGTTTTAAAATACAGTTTATTTTAAAAATCTTGTTTGACGTGGCTCCTGATACCAATTATGGAAAACTAGAAGGGGGTTGAATAGTTGACCACTTTTTAAATTAATGTTATGCTTGTTTATAAAAATTTAGATTCGACTTTGTGTGATCTCAGTATGTGCACAATATGAACAATACAAGTATGTAAGTAAATGACAAGTGAATATGAAAGACAAGAGATAAGAGTTAGAAGGATCAAACCACAACACAAGGATTTATAGTGGTTCGGTAACGAAGCACCTCTTCGCCCTACTCCACTCCCCGAGCACCAAACTCGAGAGTTATCTTCACTATGTCAACAAACTCCCTTTAGGCGGAGAAAGCTGTACACGACTTAGCTTACACAAATTTCCGACACTAAGCGAAATGTCGAGTTCTAATCCTAGCTAGAACCAATCTATCACAACATAACACACCACTTCAAGACAAATCACAACTTGGGTTCACTACACAACTTCTCTCTACTTCACAAATTCTCTTCACTTCACAACTTCACTTTGCTTCACAACTTCACTTCACCAAGACACTACTACGATCATACCAATCTATCACTACTTACTAAGATCACCCCGATCTAACTATACTTGCAATGATCACAACAATCTACTTATTGTACACAGCTACGATACACACCTTCACAATATACACAAATGATTTACAAGATACAACACAACTACACAACTATACCAACTATACTATAACACTTCTTGATTTGATGATAAGAAGTATTCTTCTCTTGCACTTGAGGAATTAAGCTTGGATCACTTGGAAACAAAGCTTTATGATTAAATGATCAAAGGAAGGAAATGAGTGTATAAACTGATTTAGAACAGAAAAAAAGTATGTGCAAATGGTGAGAAAATCAGTGGGAAATAGTCCAATATTTATAGGCAAGCTCTGACAAAAAAACACGTGGCCGGTCCCATTAAATAGGGTGCCGGTCCCCTTAAAATTAAGGGGGTCGCCCGTTATAATTAAGGGGGCCGCCCAAGCCTGACGCTCCCTTTTTTGTCTTTTCTGGGGGAGGTGTTCTCTGGAATATTTCTAGCCGTTTTTGGGTAGAAATTTTGAATTTAAAATATTTATTTCAATAAAACATTTCTTTTAAAACTAAAAATGTTTTGTAAAAGATATAAAAATGTTTGTGTCATTTTTATAATGAGTGTGAGTTTAAAAAAAATCCTTTCAACATAAACTACATTAAGCATTTGTTTATTCATACCTTTAAGTGATTAAATTTTTGAAATGAAAATTTACTACTAATTACTTATTTACAATTAATTTTTCATTAATTGTTTTTACATTTTGTGATTATTAAAACGTAGAGAGATCAAAAAATATTAATAAGGTTTGTAGGCATTATTTCTATCAACAAGGTTGATTTGCGAAGCTGTTAAGAAATCATTCAATACTTTCTAATCGAGAGTCAACAAAGGCTGAAATTACCTGTAGCTCATGGAGCTCTCAGATAGCTTTCGCGCGCAGCGCAGCTGTTAGGACAGGATGATTATTGGTTGGTGGCGGATTCACATTCTCTATAGTGAAGAATGGAATAACAATGAAAATTACGACAAACACACAAAGAAAAGATAGACTACACGAAAGCTAATGTACGAAAATAAAATTCTTACTTGAAAGGATTCAAGCGTGTAGAACTAATCTAAACCAAGTTCGACACCTAACTATTCCCCGGCAGCGGCGCCAAAAACTTGATGCGGGTGAAGTAAGACTTCAGCACGAAGTTTTAAAACTCCCTAGGCAGTGTACCTAATCGTTGCAGTGTAGTATAGGCAAGACTCGGAGGTAGTTATCGTTCTCTAGAGGAATAGGTTGGGAAGGCTCGAACAGAGCTTAACCGAGATCTATGGGATTAAAAGAAGATTATTTTTGTATTTTTATATTTTATAGAAAGCAGGTAAATCAATGGTTTGAGAGGTTGGTTTGTTTGACTAATAATTGAACTAAATATAATCTAAACTACCGATGATAACTTTATGATAAAATGATGTATTTGCTTAATCATGCATTACTCATTAGATTGCTTCTCCTAATCCTGTTCCCTTGTCACACTCGTGATGATCTGTGTAAGTATTTCCTAAGTCATGAACGAATTACATGAACCCGCCGTCTATTTAATATTCCGTTAAGGAAACGCACAAGTAAGGTAGTATGAAGACTATTACAAGGCCCCTAAGAGTATTTTAAATGCAATTAAAATATCTTAAGAGGGATCAACCATATAAGGGGTAAGGTAGTATGAAGACTGTTACCGATGATATCCTTTCTACACTTCTCGCGTTTCCCTAAATGTCTATGCCAATTTAATATCTGATGGCTAGTTTTCTAAAGCCTAATGCGCACATCCATCACAAGAAGCAATAGTAATAGGATCTACAATCCAACTTTCATGCAATCATAAGTAAATACAAAGGCGGGTTTAGCCTAACATGTTATAAGGAGAGCAAGAACATAAATCAATCAAACAACACATAGACATATTGAATGATTAAAGATAGATAATCTTACTTGATTAAAACATGGATTAAGGTCAGTTACAAAAAGCTGACAAAGTACTTAGGGTTCGGATCCCAAAAGTTATACAAAGTTACCACATAAAACCCTAAATTCGGCTTAATATATATATATATGGAAATCGTCGCGACGACGTCTAGTTGTAGTCGCAACGGCGTCACAAGATAGAATCTTCTAGGTCTGATTAAAGTCAGTTACGTCCTGACGCCGTAGTCATTTTCCTAACGCCGTCACCAGATAGATCGCGGCGGTGTCGCTTTATGCTTGTGACTTCGTCTTTATGCGCTGTAAGCATGATTCTTCAAGAGATTTGGTGTAGGTCCGTAGTCTTGTTCGTTTCTTCTCCAAATGAGCCCAAGTTACGTGTATTTCCTCCAAATGTCATCCAAGTGCTAAAAACATAAAAACAAATGATTAAGCACATTATCTGGGCATATTTGCATGATTCAAGGGGTTAAATGACCCTGAAATAGTGTATAAAATAACACCTCATCAACACACGCGCCATTCGGTGACTGTTCTATAAGGTTTAAGCTCGTTCTTCTCATTCTTAAACATGGTCATTCCTCCCTTTTTTGGAACAACTTAAACATGACTAACCCTAGGGCTGTCAGAAATTGGGTAAATTAGTCCAACATCTAAGAGCTTTATGACCTCCTTTTTCACCACTTCTTTGATATTTAGGTTTACCCGTCTTTGAGGTTGGACGATCGGTTTGACTCATCCTCCAAGAGGATTTTATGTATACAGAAAGATAAGTCGATCCCCTTAATATACGCAATGCTCCATGCAATAGCTCCCTTGTGGTTTTTAAGAACCTCGAGAAGCTTAGTCTTTTCGTAGGTAGATAATGTGAAGGAAATAACTAAAGGGAGTTGTTCATTCTCTTGTAGGAAGGTGTACTCAAGATGCTCTGGCAGCTCCTTTAGTTCAAACTTTGGTGGTTCAGTTGTTGAGGACTTTAACCGATTTTCTAAGGCCTTCCACTCCAGAGGTTCGCTTGGTTCCTGTCTTGGATAGAATGAAATTGCCCGGATCTCTTCCCGGTTATCTTCCTCTTTCGTTTTGATCCATTTTCCATTATGATCTATTGTGTCCACCCATTGTTCATGGACAAGTTTTACAGTGTGATCGACACAATATAGATAATCGTTACGAGAATATTTAGATCTCATGGATTTCCCTATGTTGAAGGTGACAGTTTCATTTTTGACTCTCAAACTTAGCTTTCCCTTGTAAACGTTAATTACGGCACGACCATTAGCGAGGAATGGTCATCCCAAGATAATTGGAACCAGTTCGTCCTTATCCATTTCCAAAACTACAAAGTCGACTAGAAAGATGAACTTATTTATTTTTACCAACAGATTTTCACAGATTCCAATGGTATATTTATTTAATCGATTAGCCAAGTGAATACTCATCCTAGTTGGTTTTAGCTCAGAGATGCCTAATCGTAAGAAAAGAGAATGTGGCATAAGATTTGTTAGAAATAAAGAAATGACCTACTTGTAAGTACTTTAATAAGTACAGGGACTAGAAGTGTTAAGTTAGGAAAGTTCAATAAGGATAGTTAACCAAGGGGTATAAATAGTATTTATGCCAAGGTTAAGTGTAACAATTTCATTTTAATCAAAAGTCAAGTTAGGTATTTCTCTCTCTAAACACACACACTAATTACACCTTCATTTACACACACTAGTCATCAATCAAGATCTATATGCTTAATATGTGGTATCAAGAGCCAATGATTGCAGATTAGTGCTTATTTTTAGTGTTTGATTGTGTTGGAGATCAAGGATTTGCTTAATTCTGCTTATTTCGAGCTTATTCTGATTCAAATTGCTTTTTCAGTTTGCTTACTGCTGATTCTGACTGCTTATTGCTTATTTCGACTGCTTTTTGTGCTTATTCAGTTTGCTCATTTAGCTTATTCAGTTAAGTTTTGAGCTAATTCAGTCATTTAATTGCTTAATCCGAGTGCTTAATCAGTTCAGATTTATTCAGTTAGCTTATTCAGTTACATCGTGATTAAAACTGCTTATCTGCTTCTCTGGTCTGTTTTTGTTCAAAGCTGCTTCAGATCTGTTATCTCAACGCTTATCTGCATAAAAACTGCTTATCAGGTCTAAACTGCTTATTTTAAATCTGCTTATTTTTGTGCTTATAACGGTGCTATCTGTTTGAGATCAGCTTATTTTTTTTCTTTAATAAATAAAACGGTTATTTTTTTAGATCTAACAGATTTTGAACTGAATTGTAACTGATTTTGAACAAGTTTGACTTTTTTGGTCAAAAAGTCAGACGCATTTTTGTAACCAAACCTGTTCAAGTGAATTATACATCAATCTATACATCAAAATATACAGCCGAGTTATACAAACCAAACCTGTGAGGCGAGTTATACATCAATCTAAACAGGCGAATTATACAGTTTACAAAGGCTAATTATACATATCTGAGAGGGCGTTTAATACCTAGAATACAAGGGGAATTATACAAAATACAAAGGCGAACTATACCTCATTTAACACAGATCCAACTTTAAAACAGATTTTGTTTCACTAACAAGAAACCCATCTCAAACATCACAACATCTAGATCTTCTTTATATCAGATTCAAGATAAAATAAAACTATACATTTTTTAATCCAGATCTAAACATAAAAAAAAGAAAAAGAAAATAAAAAGAGAAGATCTAACCCCGGGTTTATTTCCATCTCATATGAGATTTCTAGATATTTAAAGATATAGACAAGAAAAACCGAATCATCATTGATCTTATTGAAGACTTGCTTCGATTGATATTCGAAAATATAAAAAAAAATAAAAACAAAATCGTTTTAACTTTTCTTTCTTTCGGCTCGTCACAAACAAGAAACTAAAATAACAAATAAAAAAATCATAAAACAAGAGTGTTTTGACCTTTTCATTCGGTGCTTACAAAGAAAAAAAAACTTACCTGTAACATCTTCGAAAAAAAATATATAAAAAAATCAAATCATACCAACTTTTGTGATTCGTTGTAATAGAAAATAAGAGTCATAGATTATTGTTTGTGAGAGTTTCAAAATCATTTGTGTGTTGTATGAGGTTCGAGTTTAAAAAAAGGGAAAAGAGTAGGTTGTGTTGTCTTGATTAATTTACACACTAACTGTGTTTCGATTGGTTGTATGTGTTTTGAGTTGAGATGGGTACTTTGATTTCATTCGTGGAGTGATAAGGCTGTGATATTGTTAGTGTTTGTGTGTTGGAAGAAATAAGAAAGAGGTGAATTTTCTGTGACTTGAGTTTATTTGTTAGATCTAGAGTTAGGTGTTCCCAATAAAAGAGAGAGGCGTGAAGAGTGAGAGTGACTACTAGGGTTTGGTAGTGTGAGTGGTGTTATATATGTCATCAATTAGGGTTTGAGGATTGGTTTTATGATAACTTTGTGTTGGTCTGATAGAAGAGTTGGGCTTGCTTATTTTTTTTTGTCTAACCAAAAGTTTGATTATACAAAAGTGGGCTCGTGAGTTTTATAATTTGAATTGGGCCGACTATATTGTTTTTGAATCATGAAGTATTGGGTTGTGTTATATTAGTTATACATAAGTGATCAGTGTGTCATAGTTTGGCATTATTGTGTTACAATTTTTGGTTGAATTTTTAGTATAAATTTTGGTGTACGATTTTTAAAATCGCGGGTTGATAATTCGAGATTGATTATAATTTTTGGGATTATTTTTTGTATACGTTTTTTAATTGAGCTTAAATAATTTTTTTAGTAGAAACATTTTTTTAGTAGTAGTGTTGTTCATAATAATTAAAAAAAATTGTTCGTCGGATATTCGTTTGTCGTGATTAATTGCGCGTGTTTATCGGGTTATTCGTTGGAATTTTTGTGAGTTTTTAGAATCGAGTTGGGTGAGTTAAAGTTGATTAATCGAGTGTATCAGATTTGTTCATGATGTATATGAGTAGTTGGGATAAGTCGAGTCTCGAATCATATAAAGCAAAGTGTGAAAAACTCGAGAAAGAAAATGAAAAATATATAATCACTTTTTCTTCGCTTTATGATAATGACAGACAATATACTAAAAAGATTAAGGAACAAGAAGATTCACTTGGCACGATGAGTGGTCAATTAGTTGAGCTGAAAAACACTATTAAGATTAAACAAATGACAATTTTAGAGTTAAAAGAGTGTCTACTTAAAAAAGATTTTGAAAATGAGCATCTCAAGTCCAAAGTTGTTGATTTTACAACGGTTCAAAATCTTCAAGTGCAAGTTGAGGAACTTAAGAGTGTAAATGGAAGTTTGAACTTATCGGTTGAGGAGCTATATAAGGCGCGTGCTCTTGCAGAAGCGACTTTGAGAGAAAAAGATGAATTAATTTTTGCTCAGTGTGAGAAAATAATATTGTTGGAAGAACAATGTGAGCCATTTTATGAGGTACATTCTGAGTTTGATTCAGAAATAGTTCTTGACACTCAAGATAACTCAGAAAAAGATTTGATTTTGAGTTTGCAAACACAAGTAAAAGAAACTGCTGAATTGGTTGTACGTTTTTCAGATGAAAAATATTTTGCGTTAAAAGAAATTGAGAGCTTAAAAGATGAAATAAAAAGTTTGCAAATTGAAAATCAAGATCTAAAATCTAGAGAATCTGAGTTGAATAATCTTGAAAAAGTGTACGAGACTAAAGAATCTGTGTTGTTAAAAGATATTGATCAAATGAAATCTCAAGTTTCAGAACTTTTGGAGAAACTTAATATTTCAGATCAAGAGATGAAACAACAAATCATTCTTTTTGAAGAAGACAAACGAATGTTTTTGGCTAAAAATGAATTTCTTGAAAAAGTGTCTTCTTCGGTGCAAAAAGAGTATAATGATTTGTTGGCTTCCAATGATGTTTTGAAACAAAGACTTGAAACAAAGTTTAAGTTTTTAAAACATGATAATTCTCTTGAGAAAATGTTTGAAATGATCGAGCAAGAATATGAATCAAACGTTTCAAAGATTTCCATTACAAGTTCAACGATTGAGACTAAGAATTTGGAACTTGTAAAGGAAATGGGGGATAAAGTGAAACGTTTTGATGAAAAGAAAAAGGTGTTTAAGAATAAAATTTCAAAGATGAAAAAGGTTTAGCACAGACTCAAAGATTTTGATGATGTCAAAACAGAGTTTTCAAGAAGAACTGAAAAATTATAAATCTTGAAAAAGAAAATGCTTTATTAAAATCGCAGTTGGCATATCAAAATTACACTTTGTTGCAAAAAGAAAACTATGATTTGAGAACATCATATAATGTGTTGAAAGAGAAATATGAAACTTTTTGTGAAAAACTTGAAAAAGAGAACAATGATTTGAAAATGCATTACAAGAGATTGTTTGATTCAATAAAACAGAAAAAGGTTGTTTCTCAAGTTTTCACAAAATCAATTCCAAAAGTGAATGTTTCGGAAAAGATTTACACGGGTAAATCTTCAAAACTGATTTCGAAAAAGGTTTCTCAATTTACTACTTATTCTTTGCAAAAAGATAGGAAGTATTTGAAGAAACAACATTCATTTGAAACATTTGCTTCTCAAAATCATGAGAAAAACGAAAGTTCAAAACAAATATGGAAAAGAAAGGGGGAAAACATTTCCAAACGATTTAAGTATTCTAGGGATGAAATGTTTTCAATGCGTAAACGAGATGATTCAGTTTTGAAAAAGGTGAAAGATGTAAGGTTTCCATTCATTTCGAAAAGAATTTTTCAAAATGAAACACCGGGTTTCAATAATAAATGGAAATCTTCGTCTTCCTCAAGGGTTAAAACATCGAATGAAACACCGGGTTTCAAAACGGTGTTCACACCTTTGAGAAGTTTTAAAACTCCTAATGAAACATCAAGGTTTTATAAGTCAAATTGGACAAATGAAAATAGTTTTAAATCACCGTTGATTCCAAGAAAGTTATTTCAAAATGAAACACCGGGTTTCAAATCACCTTGGAATTCAACTTCTATGCATCAAATCGACGCAACTTACATTTGGTTCTCCAAATATGGTAAACCCGTTAGCAACGTGCTTAAGTGGGTACCAAAAGTTGTTGTTTAATTTGATAAGATTTTTGCAATTTTTTTTAGTTTAAGAAAATTCAAAAAATACAAAAAGATTTTCTTTTATATAAAATTTAGAAAAGACAAAAAGTTTTTTTTATATATAAAATTTCAGAAAAGACAAAAATATTTTCTTTTATACCAAATTTTATAGAAAATTCAAAAAGATTTTTGGTTTCAACAATGGCTTTCATACATATTCAGTATGAAACTCGCGCTTAATATAATGGCTTTCGTATAATTCAGTACGAAACCCGAACTTCATTTAATGGCTTTCGTATAGTTCAGTACGAAACCCGAGCTTCATTTGATGGCTTGTGTACATGTTAGTACACAACCCGTGCTTTAAAGAAAAGAAGGTGTACGCTTCAGTGCATCTATCTTTGAAAAAGAAGAGAAGTCTTCTTTGACTTGAGTCATTGATACATATTTTTCAAAATCTTTATGTGGTACTTAAAAGATAAAACCAGTTTGTTTTAAAAGTCAATGATCTCAAGTTATTGAGTTATAATCGATTCGAATTTTAAAATGTGGTACTTTCAAGATAAAATCAATTTTAAAAAGGTCTTCAAATCGATGTATTTTTTTTTGTTTTGTGAAAAGTGTCTAAAGAAATAAAGGACTCAAAAGTGCAAAGAGGAACTCCCTCATAAATGTTTTAACGAAAATATGGTATTTTTCGAGGGGGAGTGTCCGTATATGTTGTTGAAAAGTTTTCAGAAAGAAACGGAAATGGGAAATTGTTTTACATTTCACCTTCACATATCCGTATTTTTGCGTTTTTAGCTTCATGTTAAAAATGTTTCTCAGCATATGTTAAGGGGGAGTGTATTTATAATGATTGAAAACTTTAAAGATCAAAATTTTCTTCTTCATATGATGTTTGTGAGAATGATGAAAAACAGAAAGAGAGATTTGTGAGAGAAAAATAGAAAGAGAGAAATGAGAAATCGTATACTTGAAAAAATGAAAGTATATGTCATGTGCTTCAAAAGCAAGAACAACACATGAAAAGAAAAAGACAAAAAGTATGCAAGAAAAGAAATGCCACCGCATACAAAAACAGACAGAGTGATTGTTCTACATTTTCTTGATATTATCAAAATCTCATGATACGATTTCAGATTTTCATCATGGTTTTCACGGAAATTCTTTCTAAAGGAATTTTCTTGGCGTACGTTGATTAAGTTGCACGGTGTGATTTAGTTACTCCTAAAATACTCCTATGATCTTCTAGAACCGGAATTGATCTACCCCGGAGTCTTCCTTCTAATTTAGGACAATTAGGTCTAGGTGATGGAGTTTGAGGTGCAAATCAACATGTTTCGAATGCCAAAAGGCCTTAAGAGATAAAGATTTGAATGAAAAAGAATGATAAAAAATGATAGATTTGTCAAAAGTGACACGAATATGATGAAGAAGAATCGAATGATAAGTAAAGACAAAGGTTGGAGTTGAAAAGTGAGAGGCTTATACAAAAAGATGAAGGGTGTTTTTTCCTACACTATGATAGAAACCGGGTCAACTCATAATCTATCGGATTTCATTCGTTGATTTCTGGTATTGAAGTAGACATCATGGACCTAGTGATGCAAATGCACAACCCCTCCTAGCTACTCAAATACTTCTCAAAAAGTATTTATTTCATTCTCACGGAGATTAAACGCATAATCTATCTACTTCTCATTCCGAGAATGTTGGTATCGAATAAAGGACATTCTGCTCTAGTCCTTGCTTACTAAAAGTGCACAAGAGTCTAGAGCCAATTTGATATTCAATGAAAATATCTTTAGGACACAAAAGTACGTTTGTATTAAACATCAATAATACAAAAAGGTACAATAATATATGTCTTTGTGACATTGCATGTCTATGTGACATTGCCAGAACATTCTAGAGTGATACTATCAAATAGTATTCACAATGATTGAATGGAAATCCTACCAGTGCTAACATCATGCCAACGCTGAACGTAGGTCACTATTTGAAAATGATTGTTTAATGATTCAAATACGTGTTAACTAGTAATCTATGTGATCTAGTGGTTATGTGTTTCCCAGGGTAACACAACACTAAGTTCACGAGATCAATGCTTATTTGGATTTCATGATCATATTTCCGCATCCTTATCATCGAGATATTGATTTGATCATATTTTTCAAATATTTCATTGGAAATTTTCAAAGCATGATCTTGTGATGTATGAACTTCATGGTTAATGTGGAAGATGGTTCTTACTCTGATAATTTTCCATTTCATCTTCTACAACATACAACAACAACATTTCTACCTTTCACAAGCATGACTACTTCAACGAATCTTATAATGACAAAAGTTTCTTTCAACCTTCACGAGAATGATAGCAATCATATTTGTTGGTTTGAGGGAGCTTATGGGTTATTTTGGGGGAGTATGTTTGGTTATAAAGGGGAGAATGTTTGATTCTTAAAGAGAAAAGAAAAAATTTTGATTTCAATTTCATGGACTTTAAAGGATATTCTTCACCCAGAGCTTATTTTGGAAGCTTATATAGTCATGATGCTCACGATGGATCATAATCATCATGAGGGGGAGAAAATATAAGCTTAGTATTGGCCTAATATGAGAAGAGATAAGATATTAGTATATTTGGGCAGAAAATGTAAGGTCAATTTAAGTATATGAAAGGGGAGAGGATATAAGCAAGAATATATGGGACAAATCAAGATACTAGCAAAGAAATTAAATCAAAGAAATCGTTATGGTAAAAGTAGTTTGATTAAGAAGATAAGATTCGTATTCAAGATTGAGGTTACTTCATCAAGTGTTTTGAATAAAGTGTTTCATTAACTTCAAAGATCGATCGAGATAGCCGGTTTGACATTTGCATGGAATTACTTCTCAAAAATATCGACATTGTCTTCAGACAATCAAAGTTTACTACTTCTATATTCAAGAGATGGATATGTGATTGAGGGGGAGCTTAAAGAGTATGAAGATTAATATGAAAATTCAAGTGTTCAAGTCTTTTACAAAGAAATGCTCAATCAATATCATCGTGTTTCAAGATCTTTCGTCAGCAACATTATGTGATTGAAGTCTACATTCAAGATCAAGTTCGAAGATAAAGATTTCATACAAGATTTTTTAAAAGATTCAAGTTGCTCAAAAAAGATCAAGTTAGCTTTTGAGAATGATGATTTGAGTTCGAGAGTGGAGTTGATACATTCAGAGATAAAGAAATCTATCGTATTATATAAGGGAAGAAAATTATATCGGGAGAGATTTGCTACAAGGTCGTCCTCAACTTTCATAAAGAATTCTCAGCGTTTTCGAGCTTCAAAGAAAAAGAAAATGACAGACTACTTCAGAATAAAGTGTTCAAGCATAAGGAAGATGTCGTCATCAAAAATACAATAAGGATAGTACCCAAGTAGATCATTTAGGGGGAGAATGTTAGAAATAAAGAAATGACCTACGTGTAAGTACTTTAATAAGTACAGGGACTAGAAGTGTTAAGTTAGGAAAGTTCAATAAGGATAGTTAACCAAGGGGTATAAATAGTATTTATGCCAAGGTTAAGTGTAACAATTTCATTTTAATCAAAAGGCAAGTTAGGTATTTCTCTCTCTAAACACACACACTAATTACACCTTCATTTACACACACTAGTCATCAATCAAGATCTATATGCTTAATAAGGTTGATACTTGCCCCAAAGTCGGCCAAAGCGTTTTTTACCGCCAAAGGTCTGATAAGACATGGTAGTGTGAAACTCCCTGCGTATCCCTCCTTTTGGGGTAAGCTCCTTTGGATGATAGTTGAGCACTCTTCATTGAGCTTGACCGAAGACGCTGCTTTTTTGAGTTTCTCTTTGTGCAAGAGGAGATCTTTTAAAACTTTAGCTCCCTTTGGCATGTGAATCATAACCTCCAAGAATGGTAGGTTAATATGAATCTGCCTAAAGATAGACAAGAGTCGCTCATCATTGTCATCCCTTTGTTGTTTCTTTAACCGGGAAAGGAAAGGCATACCAGATGATTTAGAGGGATGGTACAGGATATGTGACTGGGGGGTCTCCTTTCCTTGGGTGGTGGTTGTTTCTTCACCCTCAGGCTCCTTGATAGCTGTCGTTGTACTATCAAAAATAAACCTTAACTAATCCTATATAGATAGGGTAAGAAAGGGTCGAATCCTCAGTAAGTGGTTCGTTGGCTCTGTTGTGATAGTAAAAGTACGGTTTTTGCATCCAGGTTTTGGTGTTGGTGTTTGCCTTCTTTTCAATGTCGGTAAGAATCTGATGAAGATTGGTTCGTTCATTCCATTACAATGCTGGTTAAGCATTTCTCCTAATCCTTTTGCGTGGAGGCTTTTTTCTAGCATAAATTTGGATAGCTTATATTCAAATTTGCTCCTAACGACCCACTTAGGACCTTCCTCTCCTTCTGCCTTCTGTCAAATGTTCCCCCATGGTGGGATATCGTCGTTCTTATAAAATCTTAAGAGGGAGGGGTCGTCATAGATGTCCCCTCCGGATAAGCACACTTGTCCGAGTAGTCTATTTTGATCACATTCATCGGCTTCGTGAGCACCTTCGTAAATGTCGTAGATGAGGTAGGGGTTTTTCGGGTTTCCCACTCCTATGGGTATTGTTAGGTAGGAGATCTACTTACAAGCCTTTCTGAGACGCCCTTCGAGTGTAGGTTTGATTATTTCTGAAATGGAAGAGATAATCATAGGTGACGGTGGGTCGTCCCATGAGTCGTCTTGATATTGGACATATTATTTGATACGATTCCACCCTTTTTCTTCACTAAGCGAGCATAAATGGAAGTGAGCGAATTGATCAAGTCTTCCGCGATCATCGGGGGATATGTTATCATGAAAGATTTGAACCAAAATCCATTTTTGTATTCCATGATGGGGAATTTGTCAGATTAAATCATGGAAGCGAATCCATGCATCCTTGATAGGTTTATTAGTCCCCTATTGGAATAGAAGGATCAAGTCCCGAAGAAATGAGGTTCGGTCTGCTGGAAATAAATAATCGAGAAATCAAGAGACGAGTTGTTCCCAGGTTATGATTTGGGCAAGAGGTGTTTTATCTAGTCATTCTTTGCTTTTCCTTTAAGGGTGAAGTGAAATAAATGAATCCTAGATGTGTCTTTTGGGGATCCGTCAGCTTGTATGTTATCCACTATACCCAAATAATGTTTGATGTGATGAATAGGATTTTTGCTTTTTAATCCTTGAAACGTGCACACTCCTTGAATTAGCCAGATATCGCGCGAATCTAGGATGTTTCCTGTTTGCTCAGCAGGAAGAACGATAGGGTTTTGGAAACCGGATGAGTTGGGGGAGGAATGCTCTCGCAGGCTTTTAAGGGAAGATGATGGATTGGGTCCAAAATTAGCGGAGGACGAAGCTTCATCGTCGAAAAGGTTTCTTCTGGCTATAGCCAATGATTCATTTCGTTGTTGCCGACAAGCGGCCTTTCTACGCCTATGTAGTTCTCTTTCGGGTTCCTCGAGGGGTTCCGTCGGCTTCTTAACTATACTACGGGTCATGGTGGGGATTTTTTTGAGAGAGAGAGTTACGAATCAAGGGGATAAAGAAAAAGATAGACTACAAGAAAGTTAATTGACAGAAAATTAAATTCTTACTTAATAGGAATCAAGTGAGTAGACCTAAGCTAAATAAAATTCAAAACCTATTAGGTCTTGAATTTAGGATCAATAAGCAATAGAGTGTGTGTTTAGGTATTGTGTGTGTGTTTATTCTATAGAGAGAAAGATGGAAAGTAGAGAGAGAAAGAGAGAGGAGGAGGATTAGAGAAAAGATAAGAATGAGATTAGAAGACACTTAGAAGACCCACCTCACAAATAAGGTGGTGGTGGGGTATTTATACCCATTTTACAAGAAGAGCAAGGAGCTCTTGTTTCTTAGCTTTTAGCTATTTGTCGAGTCTCGTGATTTTATTTAAGTACCGGCCTATCACCAACTATTACACAATATTTTTCTCTTTTTATTACAAGGACTTTTGTCTCAATAAAGATCTGTCATTTATCATTCCTAACAATCTTCCATAAGGGGCGATCATTGGAGATCTCTCTTTGATTGCATTTACATGATCAACACTTTCTATTTTAACAATCTCCCCCTAAGGATGATCATTTGAGCTTCTCTTGTGAGCTCTTGATCTTTAATCTTTAATGCTCGTTTGTCTTGATCATCACAGATCTATCGGAAAATAAACTCATACGCTAAACTCAAAAACAAACTCGGAAAGTCAATGTTTTCAAGAAATAGATCTCACCCCCCCCCCCCCCCCCCCCCCCCCCCCCCCCCCCCCCCCCCCCTGTAACATTTTCGTTGTTTGCTTATAAGTTCATGGATTTTTAGAACTCACAAAAACACGAATAAAGACTATCACTAGATCCAACATCTCATTTTCGGAACAATAAGAAGTTATACACAAATCAAGATCTCAGCCTTTGTGTTTCCATAGTGATTGGCACGTATCTTTAACAGGGTAGGTTTAAATAAAACACAAACATCATAGGATCAATTTTTGACAGATGAATATCCGAAAAAGCAAAAGAAAGAAAACAAAGAACAACAAGGTTCTTGTCCACTTTTATTTCGATTCATAATAAAACGAAAACAATAAAGAACTAAAACAATAAGTGATGTCTCATCTTCTTCTTTTGTTTCGTTGATAGATACAAGAACTCGAAACGAAAATAACATTGATCTCAGATTTGTTCACTTTGAGCACCAATGTTTAAAGATTAAAAGTGTGAACTTATCTCATCATAGATCTTTTAGAAGCTTAAACTTCCTTGTTAATTTTTGAAAACATAAAAGAAAAAGACAAGAACAACTAGTGTTCAAACCTCATTTTTTGTTTCGACTTGTAACAAGATACTCAAACGAAATAACGTAAACTTATCTGTGTCAATTGATAAACTTTCGTATCCAAACCCTTTTGTTATTTGTGCTTCTTGTTGGTCGTAGTTTAAAGAGCACAAAATTTTTGGTTGTGTTTGAGTTGAGTAGAAACAAAGGAATATGGGCATCTGAGTTCTAGTTTGTGGAGTAATAAGAAAAGAAATATGGAGGTTATATGAGTGGCTGCAGAGAGAGGCGGAAAATAAGGATTTAGGGTTGAGTGTGCATCATTTTTATATGTAAGATTTTGCTGGGCCTGGTCAACGAAAAAAAAAATGGGTTGCGTCTTAATGTCATAAGATTTGGTTGTGGGCTGGATATTACATACACGAAATTAAAATTTGATAATTTTGATCATCAACAAAAACGTGTTTGTTAACACATGCGAGTATTGTTGCTATTTTTCTTTGTGAGATAAGAATTAGGTTAGGCTAAATTTTTTGATAATAAACTTTGAGTTCACGTTTTAATTGGGGGTTGATTTTTCAAGTGTGATTGATAATTTTTGTGTTGAATTTTTGGGTTTGTTGTGTTAAATAAGGATAATGGAATCAAGCGAGGATAAAACTAACTATTATAACAAATATATTGAGGCTGATCGAAAAGCAAGACGATTAGCTCAGGAGGCTTAGTTGCAATTTATTCGTGATCCGATGAATTCTTTCTAGAGATACTAAAATTAAAACAACTTGATAATTTGGATTTAAGTGTTATTGAATATAAAGACATAAAGAGGGAATATCAATAAGACAACAAGCAATTTTTCAAACAAACCACATCGAGACAAAGAGGAAAAATATTTTTAATGAGCATTCTTCAGTTACAAGCTAAGAACAAAGATCTTGAAAGCGTTGTTTGTAAAATGGGCAAATAAACTGAAACACTTTGGTTGCTTACAAATGAACAAAAAGCTTTTCGGGACATATGTAAGTCGGGATTGGGATATAACAGTCCTTATGTTTTTTCACAAGCTTATGCTAAAATTCCTAAGTTGTATCATGCTTATGAACTTTGTGATAAGAATGAACAACTGCATGTGTTTGATTCTGAGAAAACTCTTGAGGATGCTGAAAAGAGTCGATTAAAAATGAACGAGTTTCAAAAAGATGAAAAAGTTCAAGAGTTAAAGATAAAACCAGTCGATTACAAAAAATTGAACAAACTTTATGATGATTTTGTTGGGTGCATTTTAAAGCTATATGCTTTTGTATTAAGTCTTTCAATTAAATCCAATGTATCATTTTAAACGACTTTTTGTGTCGTTCTTATATATCTTGTGCTGTTGATCTTGAAGTAACACGCCCCGGACCCTTATTCCGCTGCGACCCAATTTGGGGGTGTTACAGATTGGTATCAAGAGCCAAGGTTATAGAGAACCAGGTCAAATGTTTTTGCTGGACTATAACCATTTTCAAACAACGAATTCATACAACGGGGTTGTACACGGGACATACATATGTGCATACATTCATGCATACACTAGTTGATTGCATTAGTGGGACTAGATGCATTCATAATTGATATACGTGTTTATATTATAGTACGTATATTACTATGAGGGTATATTGTATATATACAAAGATGAGTTTGCATTCTTTCGCACAACTCTACAATTATTTATATAAGGGCTATTTATATAAATAGGAGAATATTTCTTTAAAGCAAGGTAGTACGATAAGCTGTAGGTCTAAGCACTACCTAAACATTAAGCTATTCGAATATGATTTCTTTACCTATCATTCATTTATTGCCATAAGTGGCTACTCGGATTCACCATACAGCATATCTTAATATATTTTATATAAGTTAAGCTTTGCTCGTTGCAAGCAGTTATGTTCTCATTATCGACGGTTACCTACACGTTTGTTTATATTAATTCCTGAGCTTTTGGAGATTCAAGTAAGCTTCTGATAAGGAGCTAGGGGAACAATGAAGCGATCAGCTCTATTGTTGATGCCTCAACCTAAGCCCTATCACAGGCTACATTGTTTGACTTCAATCCGTAGCAGGTAAGAGGACCCTGAGGAGGTTCCTGCTGACCACTCCTGACGACGGATGAGGACAATTATGTTAATGAGTCGTTTGATGATGACAATGAAGATGTGTGTTAAATAGGTGAGGAGGACAGAGGAGGGAGGAGGAGCACCTAGCTTGGCCGACATTCAACTGACTACAGAAGATCTGTCCCCTCAAAGCTGAGAATACAGAGGCATTTGAGATTGATGAGTCTTATTCTAATCCACCCACTCTCCACACCATATCATCTTGTCTTTTGAGACCAATTCCCGTTATAGTATGGATGTCTTATTTAACACCTTACTCCACGTTCACCATCTTTACTATGGCAGGCATTACCGAGTTTTCTGGCTTGCACTACCTTCATCATCTACCACCACACAGAGGAAAGTTGTCTCGCTTGCCTAGCAAATCCTACTGTGAAAACATCTTTGACTTTATCTTCTTAGGAATTCTCGTTGTATCTCCCTAAAATTTCAGTTGTACGAATGATTTCGAATTATCTATCCAATTATCGTATTATGAGAATTTCGTCAGCATTAACTTAGGTTCCTTAATTACTCTTACAAACTACTCTCACGAATATCATGAAATTATAACGCTATTTTGACGAAAATGAGCAATGCATCGTTAGTCCTCAATTATACATGGCCTGATCAACTATGTATAATTCAGTAGGATTACCATGCCGTGCAGAGGAGTAGTCACTCTAAAAACCTATTGTTAAGAAAACAAATTTTCTACTTATATCATGTTTTGTGTGCGTATTCATAGAACGCGTTTACTTTTAGAAATCGAATTAGTAACCCTATCAATTAAGCAGACCTTCACTCTGTCTTACTATAAAGTTGGCATCATCTTATACCAAATCCTAAGCCAAGAAGCCAAGATACATTACTAGTCACCCTAAGACAATTTCGCTATCAAATTTGCTCGCCATTAGAGGATTTACTAAAAATCACCTTCAAATCAACTTTAATACCGTTGAACTTGTAATGGCCACTGAACTGATGGACAAGAGAGTCAGTACCATGGCGGAAAGACAAGCTGAAAACAAGAGGAAGTTTGAAAACACTTCCCGAAGCAATCAGAATCAACAACAACAACAAAATAAGAGGCAGAACACAGGCCAGGCCTACACTGCAGGCAATAGTGACAGGAAATCATACGCCGGGTCTAAACCTCTGTGTTCCAAGTGTAATTACAATCATGAAGGTCCGTGTGCTCCAAAGTGCTATAAATGCAACAAGTACGGTCACATCGCTCGTGACTGTAGGGGTACGAGAAATGCCAACAACAATAACAACCAGAAGGGCACCGGATCGGGTCAGAAACCTACTTGTTTTGAGTGCGGAGATCAGGGACACTTCAAAAAGGATTGTCCAAGAATGAAGAACAACAAAGGCAACCGTGGTAATCAAGCTGGGAATGACCGGGCTCCAGCGAAGGTGTATGTGGTTGGAAATGCGGGGGCAAATCCAGACAACGTCGTTGCTGGTACGTTCCTTCTAAACAACCGCTATGCTTATATCTTGTTTGATACGGGTGCCGATCGAAGTTTTGTGTCTACTGAATTTAGATCTAAATATTGACATCACGCATTCTACTCCTAGATCATTTTTATGCTGTTGATACTAGCTGAGAGGTGGATAATTGGTAAACACTTTACTTAAGGGTTGCACATTAATCTTTCATTCCACCTATTCAACCATAACTTAATCTCTTGTAGATAAAATGGGTAGTTTCGATGATGCTATAATCGGTATGGATTTCGTTGGGGATAGTACCAAGCGGTCATTTGTGTGCCCGAGAAGATTGACGCTTTCCCTGGAATAAATATATCCTTAATCATTACACGGTGATGGAAGTACCCAGGGAAAGTGACACGCTTTTAACATCATTTCTTGCAACTAAAACGCAGAAGTACATGGGAAAAAGGATTTCCTTTCTTTTTGGCACATACACTGCAAAGACGGTTGAAGGACAAGTCGGAGCAGAAGCGACTTGAGGACGTACCAAGTTCAAGACTTTCCCGAAGTATTTCCTGAGGACTTGCCGGGTTTCTCCGATGACAAGTGGAATTCCAAATTGATTTTATGGTAACCTGGTGCAGACTGTAGCACGGGGGCACCTTATGAAGGCCTCTTCTGATGTTGAAAGAGTTATCTGATGCAACTGAAAGGAGCATGTCCGAATAAGGCGCTTTATATGACCCATGTTCATCCACCTTGGGAGTCCGTCTTGTTTGTCAAAAAAGAAAGACGGATCATTCCGGATGTGCATCGATTCATAGGGAATTGAATAAACTAACGGTGAAGAACCGTTATCCGCTCCCAAGAATTGATGATTTATTTGATCAGCTCCAAGGGTCGAGTGTTTACTCGAAAATCGACCTAAGGTCAGGTTATCACCAATTGAGGGTTCGAGAAGAAGACATTCCGAAGACTGCCTTCAGAACTCGTTATGGCCATTACGAATTTCAAGTTAAACGTTTGTTGGAAAAACTCACCTGCTGGTGTTTATGGACCTCATGAACGAGCTAGTGTGCAAACTTATCTTTTTGGATCAATTCGTAATTGTCTTTATAGTGATATTTTGATCTATTCCAAGAGCAAGCAAGAGCACGAAGAGCATCTGAAGATAATATTGGAGTTGTTGAAGAAAGAGGAGTTGTATGCCAAGTTTTCCAAATGTGAATTTTGGATCCCTAAAGTACAGTTCCTTGGTCACGTGATTGATAGTGAAGGAATTCATGTGGATCCAGCCAAGATTGAATCCATCAAAGATTGGACATCTCCTAAGTCACCAACGGAGATTCGTCAATTTTTAGGTCTTGCTGGGTACTATCGAAGATTCATTGAAGGGTTTTCAAAGATCGCCAAACCAATGACTAAGCTTACTCAAAAAGATAGGTAACGTTTGAATGGGGGCGGTTAAACAAGAAGCGCTTTTCAACTGTTGAAGCAATAGTTTGTGCAGTCTCTCTTGTTTCTGTTAGTGCACCAATCCTTGCACTACCTGAAGGAAGCGAAGACTTCATCGCATACTGCGACGCTTCAAAGAAAGGTTTGGGCGCTGTGTTGATGCAAAGAGAGAAGGTGATTTCTTATGCATCACGCCAGTTAAAAATTCATGAGAAGAACTACACGACTCATGATTTAGAACTCGGTGCAGTGGTGTTCGCTCTCAAGATCTGGAGACATTATTTATATGGAACTAAGTGTACGGTGTTCACCGATCACAAGAGTTTGCAACACATTTTAGATCAAAAAGAGTTGAACATGAGGCAACGCCGATGGTTAGAGTTGCTATGTGATTACGATTGCGATATTCGTTATCACCCGGGGAAAGCAAATGTCGTTGCTGATGCTTTGAGCAGGAAAGAACGAGAACCACCATTAAGAGTTCGAGCCTTAGTCATGACTATTAGCTTGGATCTTCCCAAACAGATCTTAAATGCTCAGACTGAAGCGCGAAAACCAGAGAACATTAAGAGTGAAGACGTTGGGGGAATGTTGATTGAAAACGCTAAATTTCCAGAAGCGATTAGAGAACAAAAGTTGGAACCACGTGCGGATGGAACCCTGTGCCTCAATGGCAGAAGTTGGTTACCTTGTTATGGCGATTTGCGGACTGTGATCATGCACGAGTCCCACAAATCAAAATACTCTATTCATCCGGGTTCCGACAAAATGTACCATGACATGAAGAAAACTATATTGGTGGACCCTACATGAAAGCCGACATAGCCACTTATGTTAACAAGTGTTTGACCTGTGCTAAGGTCAAGGCTGAACATCAAAGGCCATCAGGATTGTTGGTACAACCTAAGATCCCTGAATGGAAGTGGGACAACATCACCATGGATTTTGTTACTAAGCTTCCTAAGTCGTCTCAAGGCTATGACACAATTTGGGTGATCGTTGACCGACTCACTAAGTCTGCGATCTTCACACCAATGAGAGAGACCGATCCTTTGGATAAACTTGCAAGATTGTACCTAAAGGAGGTGGTCACGAGGCTGGATAGTACTAGTCTCATTCATTTGTGATCGTGATCCCGAGATTCGCATCCTATTTCTGGAGGTTCTCTTCAGAACGCTTTGCGGTCTACAAATTTGGATATGAGTACTGCGTCCATTCCCCAAACAGAATGGTCAAGCGAGAGGACATTCAACAACTCTCGAGGATATGCTGCGTGCTGTGCAATCGACTTTGGATAGGTTTGGGATTAAACCATTTGCCATTAGTCGTGTTTCATATAACAATAGCTATCACGCAAGCATCAAGGCCGACTCACCATTTCGAAGCACTTTATGGGTCGGAAAGTGTCGTTCACCTGTTTGTTGGATGAAGTTGAGGGGAAGCTCAAAATACTCTGTCCAGAACTATTCTAAGAGACACTGAGAAAATCATTCTAGAACAAGCAAAGGATGCAAGGCGATCATTGATCGAAGAAGAGTACGCTGACCATGAAGCGTAAAACCAATGGAATCCAAGTCGGGGATAAAGTATAAGTTATAAGTTTCGCTTGGATAGGGGTCGGTACATTTTTTCAAAAGGGGGAAGTTGAAACTCCTAGGTATTCTTGGGACCTTTTTAAGGTGTTACGAAAAGGGTGGGAGGAGAAGTTTGATTACAAGCTTGAAACTTCCCGAAGGGTTGAGCAGAGTTCATAATAACATTTCATGTTCTAATCTGAAAAAGTGTCATGCAGACGAAACCAATAGCCGTTTGTTGGATGGACTTTCAGCTTGATTGACAAGCTTCTATTTTGTTGAGGAAAACCATTAGAAATAGTGGGCCGTGAAGTTAAACGGTTGAAGCGAAGTCGAATCCCATTGGTCAAAGTTTGATGGAACTCCAAGAGAGGTCCCGAGTTCACGTGAGAACGTGAAGACCAATTCAAGAAGAAATATCCACACCTCTTCATCAAGACCACACCGTCGTCAAGTGATGCATTGTGAGCCTTAAGGACAAGGACATTATCGGGGGAAGTCTTTAACTCCCTGTGTTTTCAAATTCATTGACGACTCTAACAAATCCGCAATGTACTTTTTGTTATTTATGTACGTTTCACTTATTAAATCATAAGCGATAGGTTAAATCGCGTACGCCAAAAATTAGCGTTCAATGTAAACGGGCATCAAACAATTAAATGTTTACATCAATCAAGGGTTATATAATTATTTTGAGAATAATTATTAACTTTGTTCATTTTATTTTTATCGGATACGTAAAGAGTATACGTTTCGCGATAAATTGCGTTTAGGCACTCCCGGAACCACCAAAACTTTTCTACGCTTCAACAAATACCCACTTTTATACCCAATACATAAAAGTTGCAAAATATATCATATATATCTTATAAATGCCGAAATTCTTGCCATTTATACAAGTGTTATATGAAAAACTCTTCACTTGGTCAAAGTACTACACCATACTTCATAAATGCAACACCATGCTTTGTTTCTTTGACTTAGACCAAGACCAAGCCCATCCCTAAGACCTAAAGACCATCCCTTGAACCATACCATGTTCCCTTGACTAGATATACACCTTATATACAAGTATCATCTAGTAAGAGAAGTCTTACATAAACACTTAACTAGAAAATCAAACATAACCTCCCTTTTTGCTCTCTATTGCTCACGGCATCAACCCCCCCTACACAAACCTATATCAATTTTTATACAACCCATACACTCCTATACACATCCATTCTAAGGTATTCTAAGGTGATCCCAAGCATTGGCTAACCTTTTTCAAGTATAAATCAAGTAAAAGGAAGTTAGGGTTTTTGTTAAGAAAGTAAGGGTTTATTTGTGCAAGCTTTGGTTTTAAGGCTAAACACGGGTTTAGCATTTGTTTCTCATCATCATCATACCTCATAAGGTCTATTTTAAACCTTTATGCTTTCATTTTATGAGTTTTTATGTATATAATGTGCTATATAGTGAAATCACCATTAGGAATACTTTTGAACATGAAAAATATAATTTTTCTTGTGATTATGATTTTGTGCACTTTCTCACATGTTATGATGTTGGTAATATCATGAAATAAAGAACATATAAGTCTTGTACAATCTCGGTTTAAGTATAAAAAGTTCATATGTAAACTTGTAATTAAAAGTTAAGTAAGAAAGTTTATGATTCTATGTAAAGTTAATAACTTGTGATCTTGATGATCTTGGACAAATATGAACTTATGGACATTATTATATGTATAACATATGATATATATAGTTATAAAAGACTTGTGGTAAATTGTGAGGTTAAAAAGTATATAAAACATTATTTAGATAAATTTAGTTAATAAAAAGATCATTTTGGGACAGTAGGTTTTCGAATTCCAATCAGGGGGGATTTTATTTTTTTTATAATATAATACAATCTCTACGACGTTTCCGAAAAGGTTAGAACTTGTTAAAAGGATTTATAACGTAAAAAGTTTTCGTTTATTTAATAAGAGTTGTTATACGTTTTAAAACGGAGTTTATTAAAATGAGCTTTTATATAAAAACTTATATCAACAACAGCGAGTTTGATATTTTTAATAAATAATAATATTTTTAGGATTTCAAAACTGAATAAGAATGTATTTTTTCAATTGATAACGAATGAGTTAATGAATTTCGCGAGTTTACGACAATTAAATCTTTTATAAAACTATTTTTATAAAGGTTACTATTCATGACAGAAAGTTATATTTTTGTAAACCTCATAAAATTATAGAACTTTCAAAAACGAGAACGTCCTCGAAAGAATCACTAAAAACGGAGCTATAACGAATAAAATACGACATTTACGGGTTTTACGACAACAAAAACGATTTTTATAAAAGTCATATCTGGTGTGAACAGTAAAAGTTACTGTTCACCAGAGGGTCAAAATATGGAAAATGTCAAATTATGATAACTCGTCCTAATACGAAAAGATGGGCATAAGAAACGTCAAAATCGGCTTTAAAACGCAATAAAAAGTTATGCTAGTTTTACTAAAACGGTAATTATAAACGTTTTTACTTATTAAACGTAATTTTACCAAAACCATTAGTTGGTGATTGAGCTATATAGAATATTATGTGGTTATCAAAGTACTATATTACTAGGGAGTTTCATAATGAGGCCTCTTCGGATGGCGTTTCGACGAGTTGTTGGATTTACGATTTAAAGTGTCCTAACTCCTCGAACGTCATGTCATGACCTCTTTAATTATGATAGCCCGAACGATAGTACGATGTAACAACTATAGGATTATATTCAATGTTATTGATTAAAGTACTCGGTACTTATACGACCTATGATAATTTAGGTTGCATTCGATCTTTTACGTGACGCATTATCTGCGATATTTGGATTATCAGAACTCAAGGTGAGTTCATAGCCCCACGTTTTACATGCTTTTGTTTTACAAAGTTTTTGGGGTGAAAAACATGCAATGTTTTACAACTGGACACAAGTGGTTAAGTTTCATATTATGATTACATGTTGCCTAACCATTTTCATGAACTGTTTATTACGAGCGCGAATGTTATGAATAGATCTATTGGGTTTTGACAACCCCGTTCGGGTGATTAGCTATCACTGAACAACGAACGTATACCATGTCGAATATAGGATGTTGCGGGTTAGAACATCACCACGGGCAATGGAGGCCATTAATTTGGTACTCACATACGTCAAGCTTCAGTGTCATGAGCTTAGAGCAACGTAATTACATTTATATGATGTCTGCATCTGTTGCATTATCATACACTTGGGAGATCTTGTGGTCCTACAATATATGATTTATCAAACCTATGAATTCACCAACATTATTGTTGACGTTTTAAAGCAATGTTTTTCAGGGGATCAATAAGCACGAGGTGCGATGGATACATTGGTGGTTTTGATTTGGATGTCATGCATTAAAGATTTTGTCGCATTTCATTTTGTTATCTGTTATGGGCTGAAAATCTTTGTATTTTGATCAAGTGAACAAGTTAAGCTTCGGGCTTATGTAACAATTACTTTGTTAAATCCAATGTATCGTTTTCAAATGACTTTTTGGTCGTTCTATATATATCTTGTGTTATTGATCTGAGAAGTAACACGCCCCAGACCCATATTCCGCTGCGACCCAATTTGGGGGTGTTACATTTAGTAAAAGAGTCTTGATTAAAATCAAAAGAGAAATCTTCATAGTTCTTGGAAGAGTATCATTTCACAAAGAATTTCCGGTGAGGATATTCTAAAAACAGAAAGGGAGAGCTAAATCCATACGCGAAAAAGTAAATCAAAAGTGTGTTCGAAAAAGAATTGCCAAAACACACAAAAATGATAAATCAAAAGAATAATTCGAATAAAGCGTACGGCATGTGCTAGAAAAAACAAGAACGAGCACATGAGAAAGAAACTGATCAAAAATATGTTCAAAAAGAATTGCTAGAACATATAAAACAGACAAAGTGGAAAAAGACAAAAATGTCAAAAGAATTTTTTGTTATCTAACATCTTAATTTTATTCATTCAGTAATCATCATGGCACAACAACAACAACATGCAGCTGATGTTCATCCAGACGAACTATGTCCTCCGAACAAACGATATGATCTTATGGATGCTAATAAGAAAGTTGATCTTGAACATGTGCAATGCCTACCGGAAAGCAAAATTTGACGAACATCATAAGAATCCATCCATTACGATTAGCATTGCTGGCTTTTCTCTCACGTACCTTGGATTTATATGGCTTAGTTCTGGCATACTTTGAAGGAAGATGGATCAAAGTATAGGCTCAAGTTTATGCTGGACAAGAAAGGAACATTTCTCTTTACCATGGATGACTTCAGGACAATCTTTCATTCTACCACACGCAAATGACAAACAATCATAATTCAATCGTGCCACCACCATCTTTTTCTGACATGGGTTCCATTTTATAAAACAACATTTGGGCTTCTTAAGATGGAGCTGAAGGACGCCTCATCAAGCTTAAGTCAACTGGTTTTGGCAACCTTGGCAATACTTATGCAAGTATTTTCCAAGTTCTTGACAACACGTGTCACCGGATGGGATCAACCGCCGTTGCAGATAATGCAAATGATGTATTGCTTTGTCAATAACATTCACGTGGATTATGCGGAGTTACTGTGGGAAGGAATTTACTATTCTCTTCATCATCCAACACTTGAAGATCCTTTCGTCCTCGAAACTTTCATTTTTGTTAAATATTTCAAAAACCCAAAAAAAAATTAAAAAAAAACAATAAAAGTAAAAAATATTTTTCTTTTCTTTTTAGTATAGTTATCATATATAAAAAATAAAAAAAATCAAAAACAAAAAAATTTCCTTAAAAAAATAAAAACAAAATACACAAAGTTGGTAAACGAACACCAACATATAATACCTTCAATTGAGGTATTATCATAAATAAGTTTCGGTGAAATTGAAAAGTTCCCAAATCGAACCAAAGATTCAAAAACTTGTCATTTGTGTCATTTACGAGGTACGGCTCATCTTAAGAAGCAATTTTTAAGAGTTACCGTAAAGTAAGTTGATTATTTGGTTTTAAGTTGTCTTCCGTGTATCCGTTTAAAATAGATTGTTAAAAAAAATCAAAATTCAAAAATCAAAAAAAAAATAGTGTAATTTTTGTTTTCTTTTTAATTTCTTTATTTTTAGTGCATGCGCACTCGTTCTCAAGCTCGTAATCGAAATCGTCGACAACAACTTTAAAATCGGTTATGTTTTGAGGAACCCGAGTTTCCAATGCTCGGACATCGTACCATGGCTCCTATGCTACAAGCTCCCTTCGAGGGAAAAGAAGATGCAATTGTTGTCCTCCACCGAATTTAAATGCAAACAATTTTGAATTAAACAACTTTGTTTAATCTTGTGCAATGTAATCAATTTACGGGTAAACAAAGACCTCATTAATCATCTCTGATTTTTCAACAGGTTACTTCTAGTTTTAGACATTCCCGAAGTTCCGAAATACGTCGATTAAGCTCTTTTGCTTTTTCCTTTTCTATCTCGAAGGGTGAAGCCCGGACTTGGCTAGATAAAAGAACCAACTTGATTCGGATTCTTAACGTGGTTGTGTTGATCTTGTCTCGAACTTCATAAAACCAATTCTTTCCACCTGCGAAAACAACTTACCTTCGAAATGATTCAACTTCTTTCTTGCAAAAAACAAATGAAACTTTCAAGAAGCATGGGAACGTTTTCAAAAGACTTCTTCGTCAATGTCCTCATCATGTTTCTCGGAATTACATCAACTTGATACTTTTACAAATTCTTTGAATACAATGATTCCAGATGTTTTAGATTCCGCCGCGGGTGGAAAATTTTCTAGATAAGATGGCCTACGTGATGGTTTAGCCATTTTTTGAGAGTAATCCAGGTTTTGTTATTTCAAGATAGTAGTGCAATTGAACCAAGATGCGAGTACGGAATTGCTCCTCTTTGAACTTCTACACCTTCTAATTCTTTTGAATTTCAACAACTCGCCGCTTCTCTTGAGTTATAATTGGATATTCGAATGAGCCGATTAGAAAAAGTTGATTAGTGTAAAGTTTGTTACGACTCCTGCTAACCGTTAAAGCAGTCGAGGAAGTAGGTGTTACATGTTGATTCAACCATATTTCAAGTATTGTCGTTAAACAAGGATATGTAATTCCGTTTTTTCATGATACATTCATCATTCCATCAAACCGCCGCCAGTTGGCAACTTTGTTCAAAGAAAATCCTCCTAATTTGGCCATATCAAATGAGAACCACCCGGTTTTAATCAACCATTGTTTCAAAACAAACCAAGAGGAAACAAAACCGATATCAAGGAAACAATTTCAATTCGAATCAAAACCGTGGAGGAAATTTTAACCAAAACCATCAAAACAACCAAGGAGCCATTTATCAAACCCCACTATATCAACTACCAACAAATCAACCTTTGATTAATCAAGCTTTACCTCCCGTTTCACAAATTCAAGGTGTTTCTAAAACGGATTTTGAAAGTTATGCTAAGGCTAATGATGCGAACATGAATAATTTGCAAATGAAGTTAGACAATTTTTAAAGGAACCAAAATGATTTTCAAAGAGTTTACAATGATTCTCAAAAGAAGCAAGATGATTTTCAAAACATGATGCTAAGTTTTATGCAAAAACTATTCATACCAACCAAGCTTAAAGTCGAAGTTCGGTACATGCAATACCGTTCACAATACCCTAGGAAGAAGCCAAGGAAACTACCACACAAAGTGTTTGCCTCATATGCTGACCTCTAATTCCCACCGTCAGTGGGTGGGAAAAGGACACGAGGTGGACAAAGGATACGGAGCTACCTAAGCACCGAAGCACTCACCAAACCTCTCCTTTTGGTCCAAGATCAAAACCAAGACAAAGAACCAATCAATGAGCCTCTCGTTACTCAAAAGACCATCAAGGACTTAGTCTTGCCTTACCCCTTCAAGACTGCAAAGAGAAATCTCATGGAAAAGGATGATATCCTAGCTTCCAAGTTTATGGAAATTTTCCGTAATCTTCACTTTGAGCTAAGTTTCGCGGACGCTCTCATTCATATGCCTAAGTTTGCTCCGATGTTCAAAAAGATGCTTAATAACAAAGACAAGTTAATCGAGTTAACCAAGACACCTTTGAATGAAAATTGTAGTGCGGTTGTCCTCAAAAAGCTTCCAGAAAAGCTAGGTGACCCCGGTCAATTTCTTATCCCATGTGATTTTTCGGAGTTTGATAATTGCTTAGCCCTAGCCGATTTAGGTGCTAGCATAAATCTCATGCCTCTTTCCATTTGGGTAAAAGCTTGGGACTCCCAAGTCTAAATGATTACTAAAATGGAGTTAGAATTAGCCGAACCGAAACAAATTTCCAAACCAACCCGGTTCTGTAGCATAGAGATGTTTTGTCAAGGTTGGAAGTTCTAACTTTCTGGCCAATGTTGTGTTGTTCTTCATTTCTTAGCCGATCTCGAGTACCGTTAATACTGGGTGGACCTTTTCTTTAGGACGGGCTCATGCTTTAATAGATGTTTATGAGGGGACAATAACCTTTAGATAACGAATAATTAATCTTTGTCCTAAATGTGGTGATACTCCTTCTATTTCGTACAACAATCTCGAATCGTTGAAGAAAGTTGATCTTATTGATGTTACGTGTGAAGAATACTCACAAGAAGTTTTAGGATTTTCCGACGAAATTGTATATGGCAATCCTTCTCCCAGATACGATCCTGTTTGTTTCAATTTCTTCTCCGACTCTCAATCTTTCGAGGATTAGTAATTTTCTACTTTGGAAAGGAAAGAAGCTGATACTTTTCTTGCTCTAGCCGATGATCCAACTTCACCGGAAGTTGATGAAGCTTATTATGACCCAGAGGGGGACATTCTCCTTCTCGAATCTCTTCTCAATAGTGATCCTTCGCCATCACTAAATCAAGGAAATTACTTACCAGAAATTAGGAAAGAGCTTAAAGTTTGTAAATCCGTCGAATCTTCAATCGATGAACCTCCCGATGTTGAACTTAAGGACTTACCACCTCATCTCGAATACGTATTTTTAGCAGGTAACAACAAGTTTCCTGTCATAATTGCCAAAGATTTGAGTGATGATGGAGGAAGACGCTCTCTTAAAGGTTTTTATTCCCGAGGAAAGCAAGCCATTGCTTGGAAGCTCTCTGACATAAAGGGTATAAACCCATAATTTTGTTCTCATAAGATTCTAATGGAGGAGGATTACGAACCAACGGTCCAACATCAGAGAAGGGTTAATCCAAAGATCCATGATGTCATTAAGAAAGAGGTTGAAAAACTTCTTGACGCTGGATTGATCTACCGAATCTCAGATAGTCCTTGGGTGAGTCCAGTACACTGTGTACCAAAGAAAGGAGGAATGACCGTAGTAACCAATGATGAAAACGAATTGGTGCCGACAAGACTTGTAACGGGATGGAGAGTTTGCATAGATTATCACAAGTTGAACGAAGCTACAAGAAAAGACCATTTTCCTTTGCCGTTCATGGATTAAATGCTTGAGAGACTTGCAGGAAATGAATTCTATTATTACCTCGACGGTTTCTCGAGTTATTTCCAAATTCCAATTGATCCAAAAGACCAAGAAAAGACCACATTCACCTGCCCATACGGAACATTTGCTTACCGCCGCATGCCTTTTGGCTTATGCAACTGGCACAGGCCCCAAAACGTCTTCAGAGGTGTTATGATGGCAATCTTCCATGACATGATTGAAAAGATCTCTATGGAAGTCTTCATGGATGATTTCTCGGTTTCAGGAAATTATTTTTTTCTAGTGCCCTCACCAATCTAGATAAGATGCTTAAGAGGTGTGAAGACACTAATTTAGCTCTTAATTGGGAAAAAAGCCATTTCATGGTTAAAGAAGGTATTGTACTCGGACACAAAATCTCGAAAAAAGGAATTGAAGTCGACACAGCAAGTCGGATGTGTTTTCTACGTACCCACCCCCAACCACCGTCATGGGTTATTCGATGTTTCTCGGGGCATGTGGTTTTTACCGTAGATTTCATAAAGATTTTTCAAGATCTCGACCATGAACTCCACCTTCTTGAGAAAACACCCCGTTTATCTTTTCAGAAGAATGCATTCAAGCCTTTCTTGCTCTAAAAAGAAGAAATTGACCGAAGCTCCAATTCTTATTGCCCCGGATTGGGACCGACCTTTTGAACTCATGTGCGATGCGAGTGATTACGCAATAGGTTGCGGTTTCTAGGAGCAAAAGAATTGAGAAGCATTTTGGACCAATTAATTTTTGCAAGCAGACGTGACCGGAATCGGTAATCAAACTACACACAACCGGAAAAAATGAGATTGCTTGCCGTGGTTGTTACGCGTTCGAGAAATTTCGATCTTATCTCATAATGAACAAGAGTGTTGTTTATACGGACCATTCCGCTTTGAAGTACCTTTTCAAAAAGAAAGACGCCAAAGCAAGGTTGCTTAGATGGGTCTTACTTCTCCAGGAATTCGATTTCAAGTGAATTGATTCCAAAGAGCAATAAATAAAAATAACGCAGCTGATCAATTCACGTCTGAAACCGTATGAGAAGGTTTTTGATCCTAGGAGATTAACAAAACCTTTCCTCTTGAGACATTTGATAACGCTGGACTTCTCATGATTAAAACCAAAGTACTCTGTGGTGTGCCGATATAGCAAATTACCTATGCGGGGAAATTTTCTTATCAAAGGAAATGTCAACTCATCAAAAGAGAAGTTTTTCAGGATGTAAAGCATTACTTTTGGGATGATCCCTATGTCTTTCGAATATGTGCAGATCAAATCATCCGAAGGTGTGTATTTGGCCAAGAAGCTCTTAAAATCCTCAAAGCTTGTCATGAAGGACCCATCGGAGGCCATCATAGTGCCAACATCACCGCTTGAAAAGTATTTGATGCCTGGTTATTTTGGCCTACCATTTATCAAGATGCCCATTCAATGATCAAATCTTGTGATGCATGTTAAAGACAAGGCAAAATTTCAATCGAGTTGAGACTGCCTCTAAATGCATCTAATTTGGAGATTTTGATGTATGGGGTATTGATTTTATGGGACCTTTTCTGTCATCGAGAGGAAACAAATACATACTTGTAGCCGTCGATTATCTTTCCAAATGGGTTGAAGTCAAGGCGCTCCCCACCAACGATGCTAGAGTAGTTGTCAAATTTTTGAAATCCCTTTTTCTCCGATTCGGTGCAACGAGGGGAGAGCTATCATAAGCTATCGTGGGACCCATTCTGTAATGACAAATTAGATAAAAGTATGTCAAAAAATGGTAGTTCACACATAGTCTTTCTACCCACTTACCACCCTCAAAACTAGTGGTCAAGTCGATAGGTGACGATTCATAGGACTTAAAAAGAATCTTCAAAGAACCATAGGTGGAAAACCATGCCTGTGGTCGACAAATTATAGACGATGCGGTTGTGGGCATTTTAGGAACGCTTACAAGGACTCCGATCGGATGCACGCCTTCAAGCTAGTGTATGGAAAATCTTGCACTTACCGTTGAAATAGCAAACACAAGGGGATATTGGGCTCTTAAGCATGCCATTTCGATTCAAAAACGGGGGGGTGAATTACGGATAGCTCCAGCTTAATGAACTTCATGAGCTCCGTGATCAAGCTTACGAAAATTCTTTAATTACAAAAGGAAGGGGGGTGAGATAACTAGAGGAATTCATGACGCTAAGATCAAAAACCGCGTTTTTAACGTTGGTGATCGAGTCCTCCTCTTTTACTCCCGTTTAAAAATTTTCTCCGTTAAGCTTAAGTCCTGTTGGTCCGGCCCTTTCACTATAACCGAAGTTTTTCCATATGGCACTGCCAAATTATCTCACCCTGATGGCTCAAATTTCAAAGTGAATTGCCACCGTCTCAAACATTATTTTGGAGGGGATATGCCACCGTTAGTTATCCCGGATCTCCAAACTTTCCCTAAGGACAAATGAATTCAGGGATCGAGTCGAGCTTGCGACTCGGTGAACAAAAACAAGCCGCTTCGTGGGAGTTCACCCCATGCTTATCCATTTTCTATTTTTGAACAAATGTGTTGTGTTGTGTTGAGGCTAGCCTCTTCTGGTTTTCATCGTTTGTTGTTTGTTGTGATTTTTGTAGGATTAAACCAATAATTTTTGGAGCTTCTCGTGTTCGGTGTTGTGTCCCGGTTCACTCGAGCTTCCTATCCTTTGTTTGAATTTAGTTTGGGAAAATACGATATCCTTTCATCTTATCGATTAACGTCTATCTTTGCTTAATTAATAAACAGCTTAGATTTTCGTAGAACCCGCCTTTAAACATTGAGGACAATGTTTCGTTTTAGTTTGGGGAAGGAATCTATCGATTTGATGTTGCCTGCTTATTGTTTTGTTCTCACGTACCTGTTTTCCCACAAAAATAGCAAAAAATTTAAATTTTTAAGTTTTTATTTAAAAAATAAATAAATAAATAACAAAATGTTAAGACATAATGTAGGTTTTTCGTTGGTGAGAATAAGAAGTAGTTTTTTGTCCCGATCGAACGTGTAGAGTTCTAGCTTTCTCCCTTAACAATTAATGATGATAGTTTGTGCTAGTCTCATGTAGACTTTAAACATACTAGACTTGAAATCATTAGTAAATGAAGGCTTGTGCTAATCTCAAGTAGATTTTAAATATGTCAAGTTGGATTTTATATAGGCTAAGTATTTACGAATTTCTTTATTAGAGATTTTAAATTGCAAAGAATAAGAGATGATAGTGTTAATTACGAATTAGGATGCTAAACAAGGTTTATTTGGAAAACTTAAAGGCTTATAAGAATAACTTGTGGTTTTTCTTCCCCGGAGTTCTTAAAATGATTAATTATACGTGTTCTCTTTAATTTTTACAAATTAGAGTTTTACTCTTAAAAGTCTAATCAACATATTCAGAGAAAAAGCTTTATCAATGATGAAGTTAACATCATTTGTAAATAAGAATTTTAGTTCAAGTTTATACTTTGGTTTTCTAAAATGAAATTTTTCTATTTTGCAAAAATAATGAGTTGAATTAATCTAAAATAAAAAATAAAAAAATAAATAAATAAAAAATAAATAATAATAAAATGATGAAAAAGAAAAAAATGTAGTTGGTAAAAAGGATGCAAGTTATAAATCCTTAGTGTTAATAATTAATATACAAACTCCATCGCAATAAAGTACATGGGCATTTGTCAGTTCGCTCCCGATGTGACATCGAAAGAAAGGGTGGAGGATGTATATTTAGGGTCGGTATCATAATAAGTACACGGACTCTTGTCGGAGGCGTGGCCGATGTGTCGTCGAAAGAAAAGTGATACCGGTTCCTAGCCTAATAATGTAAATAGTAATAATAATGTTGTAAGTTAGAAAATAAATAATAAAAGTTTTCTTTTCTAAAAACCAAAGTATTCTTTTGAACCCGAAATTTGCAAAAGTCTACAAGGCTTTTTCATCGGAAGTTCATGCGTTTCGATTATTATTCTCCGGATGGGGTGTCAAAAGCCTTAGCACTTACCCGATGACGGTGGGATGCTAGAGAAGAAAGTCATTTATGGGACAAGTGAACCAACGATGTCTTAGCTAAGGAGGTTTTTGTTTGCTTTGAGTTGTGATCCTACTAAGTGATTAACATATTAGCCCAAAAGGCCCATGTGTAAAGCTTGGTCGGATTTCAACTATCTAAAATTGTGGATTGGATGGTTTAAATTAATTTGAACACACACACTTAAATATATGATTTATGTCGGGAAGAGAAATTCACAAGTTATAATTATAAGTAGTCTTAGCATCTTAGCTCGTACTTAATGGTGATCTTATTTTTAAGCTTAGCATGGGAAAAGTGAAAAATCGGGGATGATGAAGTTATCTTTTAGACACTTAATTGTGCTTTTTATTCTATGATCCTTAAAGTTACCAATGAGGTAATGAAAACAATACATTATGTCAACACAAATAAGTTGTAGTTAGGTAGTTAATTATCAAGAAAAATCATAAAAAGAGAAAAATCTTTGAAAATGGGAAATCGGGTGTTTTATAACTTGTGATCTCTTAACTCTCTCAACAAAAATCTTTGCTACTTTTCAAAGGTTTAGTTTGGGGAAGTTTCGAGGTATTTGGTTATAAGGCATGTGATATTGCGTGAGGACACACAATCGTTTAGTTTGGGGAATTTTGATAAGTGTAAAATACACATATCCATTTATGCTTAAAAAAGCCCAATTAAACCCAAAACAGACCAAAAATGGCAACAATATGCTTGTATTTGTGTTTTGTGTGTGCAGGTACGGATATATCAAAAATCACAAGAAAACCGTCAAAAAAAAACGGGCAAGCACGGACACGAGAACGGAAGAGTGAGCAAAAGCCAAAAGCAATGGTCAAGCCTCAGTCAAACTGCAGTCAAAAAGTCAAACCCTGGTCAACAGAAGTCAACCCCTAAAAGACAAAACTCAAAAATAATCCATTTTCACCCTCAAAGTTTCACAAAAATCCAAAAATAACCCCTCACCTCCTATTGGGCCCTAGAACCCTTAATGGGCCTGAAAAACCCTAAAATTCTATACCCGGATCCAAAGATAATACTTAGGCCCAATCATAAGCCCATGTTACTAGTCCATTTCATTTCATATAAACTCCAGGGACCATTCTTGCAATTATTCAAACTGCCATTTATACTAGAAATGGAGAAATAATTGTACGGGATTAGATTTGCAATTCCCCCAAACTCCAACTAATTTAACAGTCAAAGTGGCGCCAAGACCCATTTACTGTTCATCGTTACTACAAAATTCACTAGCCAGGGTAAAATAGAGGGCAAATGGAAATTGAGGGGCAAGTAAGTCTATTCATGAGCTCCTAAACAAGATGGTAGGGAGAGATTAGTAAAATCAAGAGATCTAAGCACCTCACTCAAGCACATAGCCACGTCATCAATGGAGAAGCACACATGGAATGTGGGTTTTGTACTATTTCTACTCAGAGAAGAAACACAAGTGAGCCTCTAACGGATTGCCAGCTTGGCAATCCGTGTGAGGTCACTTAGTGATCTAACGGCTCAAAATGTTGACCCAATGATTGGTTGATCTAATGGCAGAGATTGATGGGCGCCTCTAACAAACTCAAGGCCTAGAAGCTTCATGGATCAGCTATAAATAAGGCCTTCCATCACACACACAAGGATGTCTTTTCTTTTCTAGTTTTTAGCCTAGTGTAGTTTTTAAAGCTTAATGTAATTTTGATTTAAAATCAGTTGTAATTTCTTTTTAAGTAATGTAATTCAGTTTTAATTAATGAAATTTAGTTTAATTTTGTCACAAGTTTTTTTTTACTTTCAACTCATAAGCTCTTTCAATAAGCCTATCTGTCTCAATAAGCTAATAAGCTCATATTAAGCTCTCAAGAGTCTCTAAGCTCTTGATTTGAGCTTAACCAATCTTAATATACCTTAACTTTAAAATCAGAAGTTAACTACTTTTGCTTTTGGACTTGTGAATTCTTGGAAGGGAGATCTAAAATGGAAGGATCTCCAAGGACTTTTACCCTAGCTTATTTATAAGCTAGGGAGCTGGTAGATAAGCTCTAAGAGCATAAGCAGCCTTGTTGAGCTAGGCTAATTGTAAGTCTTCTTTTACTTTTATTGTCATTTAAATTCTAGTTTAGTTTTAACTCAAGTGCTTAATTAGATTATTAATATGCTTATTTGCTTAATCAGTCTGCTTATTATTGCTTATTTGTGTTTCATCTAGCTTATTAATCATATTAGATTATCTGTTTTTGCTTATAATAGTTTAGATCATAGTTTTATAAATAACTTGTCATAAAACCATAAAAACCAAAAAAATATCATTAGCATAGTATAAATCTTAGGATTTTAGTTAATTCAGTTGTTTAATCATGTTAGTTAAGTTTGTTTTAAGCTAAGTAATATCTGGTACTCAAATTTCATTCACTAGTTTTCATTTCAAAAGCTCAAATTTAATCTGTCATCTTCATAAGGGGTGTTTGGTTTATCTTAGTTTGACTTCTGAAAGTCAAAGGTTTTAGTGCAATTTGTTTGAGTGAGCTTTGGTTTCATTTAAGATCATTAGGAGAAGAATTTTAATAAGTTAGATTGTAAAATTTCAAAAGTTATGGCTTATCATTGTTACCTGTGCACCAGGGTACTTTTACCTTTTCTTCTTGCTTTTGAAAATTTGATCTAAGCCTTCCAAGGCTTAGATTTTGCTTGGTTTGAGTTTTAACACTTTATTTGAGTGTGTCTAAGTGCAGGCTTAACCTCAAGGTAACCTGCACTTTTGATTCTTACTTGTGTCAAGTGCATCAGCAGGAACTAAGTTGTTCCTGCTGTCACTTTTAGCTTAATTTTTAGCTTTTAAATGTAGGATTTAGAAGCTTAAATTTAGATATAATTTAGTTTTCATATAGCTTTAGTTAAGTCATAGCTTATTTACCATTTCATGCTTTACTTTCTAGCTTAATCTTGCTTTAAAAAGTAGCTCAAAAAAACCTAAAAAGCCAAAAACAGTAGGATTAGGATTAGTGTTTAAATTTTTAATTTCTAGTCTTAAGGAGTTGATTTTATGA
>BQNB010049093.1:0-28632 GCA_026074375.1 Tanacetum coccineum | reverse complement strand
ATCGAGAGCCACATGGCTCTGATACTAATTGTAGAGATCGTTTAAGCCCATCTAGGATATATTTTACAAATATCATTGATACGAATTAGCACAGCGGAATTAATCAAAGAACACAATGAAATTAAATAAGGTTTTACTATTAAACACCAAGCCCTAATATTATTTGATTAAGATAATATGGTTACCTACTGTAACAGGGATCAATAGATCCTTGAGGCTACACTATTAACTACTATCTATCTAACTACTAAATAAACGTGTATACACACACACGTTTTCTAGACTCTCATTGGGAGAGTTCTATGTTTTTAGGATGCAGTAAACATATGTCAATGATCTCTTTATATAGGGAGAGATCAAGACTTACAAAGGAAGTAAATCAATAAGATAAGAAAACTAATTAAACTAATTTAAATACTTTCCTAATCTTTATCTTGTAAATCTTTGACCAAATCTTCATAATTCTCCACCAGCTTGTAGAATTCTGATCCTGATGATTTAGTCCTTATGTTTCATTATGTTGCTCTTTTGTCTCATCAAATCTGTAAACCCAACATAGGGCTAACAAACAAATGGGTTTTGCTTGATTCTTTGTTTCGAAAAAGTGGGGATTAAGGAAAAAGATGAAAAAGTTAGTGGGTTTATACTTAGAGTGTGTTAGAGTATGTTTGTGAATGTGTTAAAGCAATAAATTCTATGTCTTGAATGTAGATTTTATAAGATTGGGTAAAACGTATGAAAAGTCACTCACTTTGACCTCTAAGTAAAGATTTTGTGGTTAATTCTTGTTATAACTGCTATATGATGCTCTTGTATGCTTGGTTCATGATTGTGTGTATTTAAAGTGGCTAAAATTTGAAGTTAGTGTTAATTTGAAATTTACTGGGGCGATTTATACATATTGGAAATAGGGGGCAATTTATACACTAACGTATAGGGGGGCGATTTATACACTGTATACAGGGGGAGATTTATATGCTCACCTATAGGTGGCGATTTATAGGTTTCCCTATAGGCGGATAGGTGACGATTTATACATTCCCTATAGGTGGCGATTTATGCGTTCCCTATAGGCGGCGATTTATGCTTTCCCTCTAGGCGGCGATTTATACATTCCCTCTAGGCGGCGATTTATACACTATATTTACAAGGGGGGATTTATACATTTTTTTAGGCGGCGATTTATACATGGTTGCAGGCGGCGATTTATACATGATTATTAAAGTTGATTTATTCCTAAATGTTTTGACTAGATAACTAGTCTTAGGTTAAATCTTCTTCATACCATATAAAAGTTGCAATCTTTACTGTGTTTGACCACTTGTTAGTTTGTTGACCCTTTAAGTTGACTTTCTGATTAGTGTCATTCGTCCTGTAATTTGTTTGAATGCCTGATAAAATGTGATAAATCTATCTAGTTAATGTCTATAAGTTGCTTCTCTAAGTCTATCCCCATGAATCAAATATGTCAATCAGTGATATATAAAATTGCTTGTATATGAACTGTATTGGAATATTCTTAGCAGAAACATGAATCCAGTTGTTGCTCAACAAGTTGCTCTCGACAATGCTTTGGTTGCTCCAGAGAAAAGACTAAAGATTGAAAAATGCAACGCAAGAATTGAGTTCAGCAAGCCACAAAGAGAAGAAACATAGAAAGTCACATTGGATGCTCTTAAACTCTCTCCATGCTATCCAGCTTTCCTGATCACTGCTGAAGTTCCTGAAGTATATATGCATCAATTATGGAACACCATCAAGAAGATCAAAGATACAGATGCATATCGATTCAAGCTAGATAAGAAAAAGTTCCGAATTGACACTAAAGTATTTCGTGAGGTTCTCCAGATTTGTCCCAGACTCCCCAACCAAGATTTTGTTAAACCACCATCCAAAGATGAAATAGTTTCATTTATCAAGGATCTCAGTACACTGGCAAGTGTGATATGCTATCTGAGATTTACAATGATCATATGCACCAGCCTTGGAGAACATTTGTTGCTGTTATCAATAGGTGCATCTTTGGGAAGTCAACGGGTCTCGATAAGCTCAGGCCTTCAATAGCTCAAATCTTGTAGGTAATGTTCAACCAGAAGAATGTTGACTATGTTGCTTTACTATAGGAAGACTTTATGTTTCAAGCTGACAACAAAGAAATAAGTTTCGCACATAAAGAGAACATGCCCTACCTAAGATTCACTAAAGTTATCATCAGTCATTTCATCTCTAAGGACAAAACCATCTTTATGAGGAACAGGATAAATCTTCACACAGTTCGTGATGATAGCTTGTTGGGTACATTGAAGTTTGTTTCCAAAACACAAGACTATCATATGTATGGAGCTCTGATTCCTGAAGAGATGATTAATCAAGACATTAAAGATTCTAAAGCCTACAAGACTTATCTTAACTTTGCTACTAGAAAAGCTAAACCCAAGAAAGCAAGGAAGTTTAAGAAAGTCGTTTCACCCTCAAAGATATTGTCTCCTGTCTTAGAAGAAGAACCTGTAGAGAAGCCTAAGCGAGCTAAGAAACCTGCCAAGAAGTCTACTACTGTGCCAACAGTAGTCAGCAAGTGTTGTAATCAGAGACACTCCTGGTGTGTCTGTGTCGAAGAAGAAAGCACCAGCTAAAGTTGATAGAGGTAAAGGCATGGATCTACTTTCTGATGTAGCATTACTTAAAGCTGCTCAGCTCAAGAAAACTCACAAGAAAATCAAGTTGGAAACTCACAAGCTTCATGCAAATGGCTCAAGTGATAGAGTTGGTTCCCAACCAAAGGTTCCTGATGAGCAACAAGACAAGATAACTAGTACAAATAAAGGAACTGGTATTAAACCAGGGGTTCCTAATGTACCAAAAGATCAATCTAAGAGTGAGAACAAATCTTGGGGAAATAGTGAAGATGATGATAGCAATGATGATGATAGTGATGATGTAAGTAATGATGATGATGATGATGCTGACAGTGATGCTGATGGTGATAATAAAGTAAGTGATAATGAAAAGACTGATTATGATGAAGATGAGAATCCTAATCTTAATCAGAATGATGATGAAGAAGAAGAATAAGAAGAAGAGTATGTATGTACTCCTAAAACTATGAATTCTCTGATGATGATGGAGAGTATGAGGAATTATATAAAGATGTGAACGTAAGGTTGAAAGATGCAGAGCGTGAAGAAGAAGGGAAAGGAGATGCACAGATGACTAATGCTAGACGTGATAATGTTTCTTAAGAAAAGTCATATGAGCAAGTCGAATATGATGCACATGTGACACTCACTGCTACTCATGTCACACAGAAGACTAAAGGTCCAATGCAAAGCTCTTCTGTTTCATCTGACTTTGCCAATCAATTTCTTAACTTGGATAATGTTTCACCAGTTGAAAATGAAGTTGTATCCATGATGAATGTCAAGGTTAGTCATGAAGAACCAAGTACTCGAACTCCATCCTTTCTCACCATACATGTAACGGTAATCCCAGAAACTTCAACTGCAGCTGCACTAACCATTCCTCCAACAATTCCACCAATCACTCCTCTTCCACAACAGTCAACACCAACACCAACTCCTGCACCAACAATTGAAACAACTACAACCTCAATTCCTACACTTCTAGATTTCTCATCCTTATTCGGTTTCGATCAAAGAGTTTCTATTTTGGAAAAGGAGCTCTCACAACTCAAACAAGTGGATTATTCTGCTCAACTCCTCAAAATAATAAAGTCACAAATTCCTGCAATTGTAGATGATCAACTTAGCATAAGACTTGAAGATTCTATTCAGAAGGCTTTTCGGTCATACACTACAGAATTTGAGAAGAAAGCTCAAAGTGAGAAGAAGATATACACAGATCTCATTGAGAAATCAATGAAAGATATTATCAAAGATGAAGTCAAGAGTCAACTTTCATAGATACTACCAAAGGAAGTATCTGATTACGCCACTCTGGTGATCCAAAGTACTATTATTAAATCACTTGAGAATGTCGTATTGGCTAAATCTTCTTCTCAGCCCAAATCTACATACGAGGCAGCAGCGTCACTCACAGAGTTTGAATGGAAGAAGATCCTCCTAGACAAGATGTAGAAAAGTAAATGGTATTGAAGTGCTCAAGAACACAAAGAACTCTACGATGGTCTGGTCAAATCTTACAAGCTTGACAAGGACCTCTTTAAATCTTATGGTAAAGTATATTCTTTAAAGAGAGACCGTGAAGACAAGGACAAAGATGAAGACCCTCCTGTTGGATCAAACCAAGGGTTGAAAAGAAGGAAGACAAGCAAAGATGTTGAACCATCAAAAGGTTCTAAATCAAAAGAATCTAAGTCAAGCTCATCTAAAGGCACCAAGTCTTAGCCAAAATCATTTGGTAAGTCTGCGCAAGTAGAGGAATCAGTGTTTGAGACTGCAGACACCGAAATGCCATAGAATTAAAGAAGTGATTTGGGTTACACTAATGATCAACCTAATGTCGAGGCTGCTTCAAAATTTGACTGGTTTAAGAAACCTGAAAGGCCTCTAACTCCTGATCCTGATTGGAATGCTAAAAAATCTATTGATTTTAGACCACCTCACACTTGGATCAGCAAAATTGCCAAAGCAGAAAAACCTCCTCTCACTTTTGACGAGCTAATGAGCACTCCTATTGACTTCTCAGCATATGTCATCAACAATCTTAAGATTGATAATCTGACCCAAGAGCACCTTGTTGGACCAGCTTTTAATCTTCTCAAAGGGACATGCAGAAGCCGAGTGGAACTCAAATATCATTTCGAAGAATGTTATAAGCTATCACCGATCGACTTGACTGGAATTACCCTGAAGGACAGGAATACCCATTTGACCTTAGCAAGCCTCTACCGTTGATTGAAGATCGAGGTCGTCAAGTAGTTCCTGTTAACTACTTCATCAACAACGACTTGGAGTATCTGAAAGGTGGAAGCTCAAGTAGGAAATATACGACTTCTACAACAAAAACCAAGGCTGCTAAGTATGATGATATTCAAGGCATCAAAGACATGTTCCATCTTTATGGAGTCCAGTGAAGGTCGCTTATGATAGATATGTTGTATGGAGAATCACACACTGGGGTCCTAAATGACAACGGTTTTATGGATACGCAAGCAATAGGGTGTCTAAACATGATTTGTTCTCTAAAAAAATCATTACAGTAACCCATGTTAAAGTTATGAAGTAGTATGATTACGGGTATCTGTAGGAGATTGAAGTTCAAAGAGAAGATCAGCAACTCTACAAGTTTAAGGAAGGTGACTTCCCAAGACTTAATTTGCGTGATATTGAAGATATGCTGCTTCTTTTAGTTCAGAATAAGCTCTTCAATCTGGAAAGATATGTCATTTTTGACTTGAATGTGGAATTGCAAATACTTACCAGACGTGTTGTCATTCTTAAGCGGGTAAAAGACCTTCAACTGGGAGTCGAAAGCTACTAGAAGAAGCTCAATATCACTAAGCCGGAGACATTCAGGTCCGACATCTCCAAAAAAACTCCACACACTGCATACATCAATCCTCAAGGAATTATCTATGTAGACAAGTACAAATGAAACAGGTTAATACGCTAGGATGAACTCTACAAGTTTAGCGACAGGACGCTCACATCTATTCGATCTGTTCTTCATGATATTGCTTCCAACCCGAGGATGGATTACTTGCCAAAGAGAAGATGGAGTACTTTAGACAAACAAAGGTCTCTTATCATGATCAAGGCCATCGATAAGCTGTAGCTAGAGAGAATTTTGATGAGGTACTTGGAGAAGTTCGTTAGTGGGAGAGAATACGGAGAAGACTTCAGACTGCTTGAACGAATAATATGACTTTGTCATATTTTGTCCTACTCTATTTCAGGTCATTCTCTCGTAATTACAAATTTGTGAATATGTAAATAAGTAGTGTTAGACTAGAAATAGGCATATATAGTGTTTGAGGACGAATTTTCAAGAATTTCTTAGAAATTCAAAAAAATTCAAATTAACGTACTTAAATGCCATATAATTCCCTCATAATTTGAGGGGAGCATTATAATGTTCCTTATACAACTTGTTAATAATTGGAATATTTTTTACCTGAAAGCATATATATTTGAATCAATTGATATCCAAAATATCAAGAGATTTGACATTTTTGATAAGGGGAGAAAATGTGATTAAAATATATGGCTAAAGATGTGATGTTAAGGACTCAAGTGCAAGCTTCACCCTTCATGTGCTAAACATTTTTTGAATATCAATGCACATGTTGAGGGGGAGCATTACAAATGGTTTTAAGACTGAGAACAATAACAAAAGACCGACCATGTCTGTAATTAATTGGATTTATAAGGTGATTAAGATTAGATATTCATTCCCATGATCCAGCCAGAACCGGAGGGATCTACCCAGGGACATTCCATTAGTTAGAATAAAAGTCCTTAGGTATGATGAAAAAAGGAGTAAAGTGAGAAAAGAGAAAAATGCGGACTAAGACAGAGCTGACACTAGAACAAACCTAACAAGGTGTAAGTGATGAAGTCTTGGTAAGCATTGAAGGGGTTGAAGAATTAAAAAAAAGTTAAGATAAAGGATGAAAAGAAAGAAGCCCTCCTTACACTTAGTTCAAGAAGGCAACATTATAGGATTTACAACCAAATTAGCCCATATGTGTATTGTTGATTGCGTTTATCGACTTGTTACATCGACTTGTCGACCTCCCATGATAAAACCCTTTGTTGCACTTACTTTTAGTGCAAGATACCCCTAGAATAGTATTGAGCCATTCCTTGTGTTAAACCAGCAAATTATTTATGTTTCGTATCACCATTACACCTTAGCCTATCCTGTAGTCTATTAATTCATAGTTGAGGAGTTACTAGCTTCTTGAACTCCATGGTTCAGGTGAATAGGTTCGGGAATCATGCGTATATGGAAGACCAATCATTAAAGACCCCCTGTATCACTAATACTTTCGATACTGCTTATCTCAAGTGGGGGGATGCATATCATTATTACATGCTACAAAAGTTCTATCATGTAATGTTTAAATAATAATAATAATAATAATAATAATATATTGTGTATTATTTCATTTCACTTCTGTAGCATGATGTTATTGTACTTAGTGTTGGTTATAAAATAAAACCAACTTGTTTCGACCCATGATTGTGGAAGACTTTGAGTTGGTACCAACTACTTCATTGAATTCCGGGCTAGTATGAGCCTGCTTCATCAAAATGCAAAACTTTACATCTATATCACCGATACTAGCCCAATGTAATTGATTATTAGATTTTCAAACTTTGAAGTTTGAGCTAATGGAGGAACAGTAGCCAGTGATGACAAAATCGTAGATTGCAGATGATTTGTTTTGTATTTATTTTATTTAATACCAATTATATGTGCATCACATGTCTTATCCTTCCCTTTAATGATTTTAGCCTTTAGCTTGCTCGGGTTAAGAAATTAAGCAATCACATGTGTCTTGTTCATGGATTTGGACGAGCATGTGTAGTTTTGTCGCCTTTTCTAAAGCATCGATATCGGTTAAGATCTTTCACCTGTTTAAACATACGTATGTCACCCAAGTTGCCTTTAAGAGCTATTTAGACTTTAACTCTAGTTGGTGTAGCTTTATGTACTTTCCAAGCTTATGATAGAATACATGCTATGACAATGCTATTGAGTGATCACCCCGAAATGAAACACATAGACTAGTAAGACTTGAGTAATTTTGATCCCCTTTTCGTGAGGTATTTGGCTTTTGTAATTTCTAGCATAGGTAATTTATAAATCATATCTCATGAGTTAAATTGGGGGATATTTTTTTAAGAATTATTCTAACAGGTCTACTTGAGGGCAAGTAGAAGTCAATTGGGAGGATATTTGATAACATCAATTATTATATACCTTTTTGTATCAAAATCCCTTGTAAAATGATCATAATTGTTTATTTGTGGTTAAAATATGTACTTAATCGCTCTATATTTCATTGACAGGAAATTATTAGCATTGGAACGGAAAGACATGAGAATTGGACGGATAAAGTAAAGAAATTATGATACCAAGACATAACTACGGCATCACGGTAGTTCAAACAAAGATCAAACAAGCCTAGAAGAAACTACGGCGTAGAAGCCCCGTAGGAACTACGTCGTAGTTATCAAGAGTTACCAAAGATGTATATGTCTAGTCACAATTACGACGTAGTTGCCTACTTGAACTACGCCGTAGTTCCTTTTTGCCTACAATTGGAAAGTCCTCATCAGCAAAACTTTGGTGTAGTTGGCCACTTACAACTACGCCGTAGTTATCACAAAAACTATATATATTCAAAGAATTTTGGTCATTAAGTATCTCTCCATTCCCAGAGACCTAACTAGGGTTTGGAGAAACCCATCTTCATCACCTAAAGCTGGAAACAAGACAGAAGGAAGAAGAAGCTAGTTGATTTGTTACATGAATAGGTTTGGTCATCTAGATGCCATGGACATGTTACCCATGTTTGTTCATCTCATCTTTCTGAATCTAAACATGGTTTAATCATCTATTACACTATCTTTGTTTTAATCTCTTGGGTTTCTCCACTCTTGTTCTTATCAATTTAGTTTCCTGGATAAATTTCTTTATGATTTGAAGAATCCTGGTTTGGTTTTTAAGTTAAGGTTGCGAGAGTACTTTGCAGTAAGGTATCCGATGAACCTTAGTGTCCTCTATTGACCATGAATTATCAATCTTCGTTGGTTGTTCTACCTATGCTCATTAGGCGTTCCCTTAGTCTTAAAACCAGGACAGGATCTTCACCCATATTAGCAAACTAGTTTCATAGCCCGCCCGATTGGGCGGGCTAGCTTTATAATAATACTTGACTAATTATGAGAGCACCTACAAAAATAGTGAATAACGGCAAATATTTGAAACATAATAATTCCAGAAAAAAGAAACTGTTCATGTATTTTACATAAAAGATCAATGAAAATTGTTCAATAAATAGATGATCATTATTCATATAAGAATAATGATCATCTATTTCTTGGAACTGAAAACTTAGATTCATCGATATCGAAATGCATAAGCAAGACATAAAATAGTCGGCTCTTTCAATAATATAACATAAGCAAGACATAAATTAGTCGACTCCTTTGACTCGCCTAACTTTCCACCTATAGTTTTCACCAATAAAAAGCCATTACTATATTTGAGCACCTTCCTCGTGCGCCCTACAAACAAAAAAGAAGTCATATCTTGCGATTGCGTGAAGTGAAAGATATACTAAACCATATTCTTTCTATTGCACATGCTTTAGAACCTTGTTAAACTTTAAATAACTAAGCATAAACATATAAGGAAACAATTGTGTACCTTGTGTGCGTGGGTTATGTTTTAGGTCTAACGGGTCAAATGAGCAAACTTTGTAAGTTAGCTTAAAAGTGAAACGGGTTGAACGTCGGCCAAGGTGTTATTAATGTGTCCATACTTAATTAAACTATTCAAAAGATCTATTACTGTGTCTAATAATATTTTTTCAAATGGACATAAAGTGTTATGCATAAAATCAACCCATTTTGGAGTCGGTGATATAAATAACCTGTTAAGAATCGAACCCAACTGAAGCCTTTGATCATAGTAGCTAATTAGATGTATGTAATAACTTAATTCTATAACCTCTCACTAAGTCCTATGTAGATAAACAGGTCGAATTAGTTTGGATTTATCCAAAACATTTTCTCAACAAAATGGAATCTTTAGTAATCCGTAACTGACGCCAAAGTCACGACATATCCTTCAATACCGACATGAAACAGTTGTTGCACATATAAAAAAATTAATCTAAGATAAAACAGAAACACATCAGCAAAAACTCAATTAGAATCACAAAAAATCTATGAAGTTGAATCAGTCACACATAACAGACCAGTAAACATATACGGAGTATTACGCAGTACTCAAAAGGGCAAAGGGAAAAACCAAATGATTAAAGGCACACAATAGCAACCTACTTTGAACTAATTCCGTTTGTGGCAATCTACTTTTGTTAACGCGAGATAGCACAAACTTGTTATCTTTTGCCCCTCTAAGCCACATGGGACGCCATTTTACACGAAATAGCAACATACTTTAACTAAAAATATTCATAATAGTTTCTGCAAGTTAATTATTGTATTGTTGAATTTGAAGATCATTCCAGTTATAATGGGTCTCCCTTAGCAAAAATAGATATAAGTAACGGATTGCTATATGTTCTTAAAAGTGTGTTGACTAAAATGGGAGTTTTGTCATGTGTGTCTATGATCAGCACTTTAACTCAAGTGTAAAACAGAAAGCTTTTGAAATGTTACCTGAACAATTTTGGCGGTGAAATGACCCTTTAATGTAAAGCCTTGATAATTTTTTTACATCCTCCAAACCATCCCGCCCTTTAGTCGAGAGATATATCCCCCTAGATGCATATATTACATCGACTGTTAGTGCTTGACTTTTACGGATGCTCCTCCAAACAAACAAAAAATTCATCCCGCGATATCCATTCCCATTAAGCGTCAAGTCCTCTGATAAATGTAGCCGCAAGAATGCCTATTTCTTTGCTAACTGCATCCACTGTCTATTTGGCGAGCTGTTAGAGAAACATTTAGATATTAAAACAAAAATGTGACACATAAAAGCCATAACGGATTGTTTTTCAAAAACATAACCCAAAAGACGTAATGACATTAAAACAAATCTAATTATTAACATTAAAAGCTGCTGAATAGTAAAAGCGAGTGTTATTAAAAAAATCAAATGATTTTCCACGCCTTAATACTTACATAAACTCAAATAAAAACGACAACTGACAAAGGAGGCTGTAGGAACATTAATACATACTTTGACCGTTTCAAATTATTTCTTATGGGGTTAAACTTTACTTTCGTAGCAGCCCTATACAATCAGTAAAGCGCCCGCATAACATTATCATAATTTATACAATTCAGTGAGGCATTCATGAAAGAGCGATAAACCATAGATACCTTGGTTTCACATGCGGTATGGCAGTAACTTTATAGCGAAAAAGCCTCATGTCTGCTCGATCTTCCCACTGCACTCACAGACAACAATCTAAGCACATACCAATTACTAAATTCTAAAAACATAAAGACAATATGTTTTGACCTTTCAGTGTTGCCCAACTTCTTAAATAGCTCAAACAAAGCCGCAACCTCACGCAAAGTGACTACAAAATTCAAGGTCATTCGATATGTAAGTAATACATAGATATTTATAAGCATAATTTGTTAATCTAAAATAGATGCAGAATTCATTCTGTTAATCTAAAAAGTAGATTTTAAAACTCAGAGGTTTTGTTTTCCAGACATTTTGATGAGAAAAATAAAAGAGCACATGTCACACATGTTGGGTTACAGCACATATGGACATTGTTTAAAAGCATGGTCCTTATTTACCCTCTAAGAAAGAAAAGATCGATTAGCAGATAAAGGTAGTATAGAGTCATGTTTTAGTTTCCCAATTTGTTATCAAGATCATAACTTCATCAAAATTTAAGATGAATTAATTACAAAATAATGTACAAATAAATACTTGATGCGACCGAAACTCCGTCTGAAAATGTTTAAAAAAAAAAACATTTCAAGTTCAAGATCATGTTTAAAAAATGTGTTTTGATCCGTTACCTAGTATGACCCATGTACCCCTGTTTTGACCAACATACCATTAACTCACCATCGCACCACATGCTAAAGCTACCAAGTCAACTTTATTTTCCTGAAATGAATATTATGTATCAAGCAAAATATACATACTAAAAAGTATAGTACTAAAAGAACATGTTGTGAACTAAAAGTTAAAAATTTTACATTATATGTGCACAAATTAACTAATGGTATGCAACTTAATATAAGAATAATTTAGTAATAGTTAGTAAAGATAAGGTTCATGCGTCAATAAGCGTACATTTGTTACTCAAAGACTCAATTGCACCAAAATATATTATAAGCTTTATCTCTTCCCTTCGACTATACAGTACCTTGAGATTATAATGCAATAGAGCTACTTAAAACTTGGGATAAGTGGAACTGAGCTACGGGCATAATATATATTTTAAGACCTTAAAAATCCGCAACAAACATATCGTCATCATAAAAAACATCAATGATAATATATCTTTGATGAAGGAGGTGTGTAAAAAATATCTTGTATTATGAGTAATAGAGTAAGTGAGCCATGGGTCTGGTGTGAGTTTTAAAATATGCGGGGAAAAACGTATCAATAGAAAAAAAAATTATGTAAAAGCTATTATTAAAAGATACATGTACTGTCCAAAAAATAAAACCTTTCTATTATGCACAGTAAAGAACCAAACTATATTCCTTTTTTAAAATAAAGCATATTGTAGCATGTGCCGCTAAAGCATATGCCGTTGAAGCATATGCAGATATTCATATAAGATAATGAGATTGAATGGTACCTAGACATAGTTATTGATAGGGCCATCCTTGTTGACAAGAGTAACTGGTTTATTTGTATTGATCATCCATGCGCCGTCAACTATGTACTTGCACTCGTAACGCCCCTCCTGTTAAAAAAAAGTTAAGAGTATATGCGACATACAACTATTGAACATTGCGGCTCTGATTACGAAATTGACAACAATACATTTTTTATGAGATACTTACCGACAGATCTATGAAGAATCCATGAACCGTGCTTCTTTTCATATTGTTATGTAATTTTCTGCAATGAACCAACATATTTAGCAATGAAGCATTTATTCAGACTTACATAATGTAACAGTTAAAATCAAAAAATCAGTAAGTTTCCAAAAATTTATAGACAAAACTTGGACGCTTTAAACATCCAAAGAAATATGCTACTGCATAGGCATTGTAAATTACCTGATCCCATCCGTTATTAAGTCTAGATAAAGGTTTTAGGGACCACGTGCTTAGAAAAATTGAGCTTTTGTAGCCGCAAGATATCATTTATTTAATTGAAGTGGAAAACATACAATACATTTAATGATTAATTTTTTTCTTTATGTTCTTGTGTTTGACTATATCAGTCTAATATGGGTTCAATATCATAAACATCTAATAAGCATGATCAAGAGCTATAATTTGTGGCTTTTAAAAGCGCTCTAAGACCTACACAAAAAGCGAACCGTATACACCAAAACAACTATTCTAATACATACAAAAAGCAACTAACTTAAATTAAATCAATATAACCCTAATATTGCAAAATCATACCTTTAGTGTATCATCACTAATTTCTGGCTTGATTTATTAGTCAATATCCTTAATACATGAACAACAACAACAAAATAATTGAATGAACAACTTCTTGTTAGATTAGGGTTGGATAATCATCTGAAGAAGATTATAGTAATCTACATACAAAAAAATGATTGAATGAAAAACTACAATTCACATACCAGTGATAGATCAAATTAAAAATTACAATCCAGATACCTGTGCTAGATCAAAGAAAACTCCAATTCATTAGTCGAAAAAACATACATGTGATTTGTATTTTTGAATTATTTATAGCCACATATTAGGGTTCTTTGATTTGATATTGAGTTGATTATTTTGGAATAATATTGGGGGTTTTAATTGATCCGTGATTTGCTTGTTTTGATTTTGTGATGGTAATTTAAGAATGTTTTATTTGAAATGGGAGAGATATTAGGGTCAAAGTATAACTAAAGAATAAATGAAGCGAGATTGTAGCAGAGGTTTAATGCTTATACAATATGTCCAAAATACCCTTGTTTTTTACACTGTCATTGCCAAGTCATAATTTTGTTCCAATATTGCCCTTTGAGTCAGCATTTTCAGTCAGCATTAAATTGCCTAGTCACCAACCTAGTCATCATGGCCTAATTCATATCCTTACTCCTTATATAGGTAGAAATTCCCTTTTTGAATGAGGTGTGATTTAGGCCCTCACTCCCTCATGGAGTGAACTTTTATTATGAGATCTAGCCATGATATTAGGCATGTTACATAAATGAGTCTTGATTTTCACCTTAGACATATTCGGCATATTATTTGGAGGAATTAATTACTGTGAACTAAGAATAGGTTAATTCCCTTTGCGAGTTCATTCCAGTTAGGAATCATAGGCTAGGCAAGGATGCATTTTCAATGCCTAGTGAAACCTCAGGAAACTATGTTGGTGACATTGCACCTTAGAGTAGGAATCCACACGATTATTTCAAGGATAGTATTCCTTCTAGTAACCACTTTTCTAATTAGTTTGTAATACTTTTCTCAGCAAAGTTTTCAACCTTTAATTTTATAAAAATTATCTTACTTCACTAATAAACTGCTCTTGGAACGACATCGGATTTACCAATCCTGAACTATACACGATCGGGTTCTCTGCCCGTTAGTGCATTGTAGACCATAGGTAGACGAGTTTTGTAAATTTAAAACTTGAATATTAAATTAAACAATTTTACGCATCATACGTATAGCACTTTCAGAAAGCTAGAGATTTTTAATAAAATACATAGTTCATCGGCTAAAACCATGTGTGGCATATGCCACATGTGGCTCTCACCTAGATCCGACCCTGAAAAAACCTGAATCGAAATGTACCCAAACCTAACTTATTCGGATTGGGTGCATGCTAAAGAGGATGGGGTGTAACACCCCCAAATTGGGTCGCAGCGGAATAAGGGTCCGGGGCGTGTTACTTCAAGATCAATAGCACAAGATATATAAGAACGACACAAAAAGTCGTTTAAAATGATACATTGGATTTAATTGAAAGACTTAATACAAAAGCATATAGCTTTACTTGTTCATTGTTGAATATTTCAAAAGTTGACAATACATTTCCCAAAATATGATGCACCTAAATCTTTAAGCGTGCAATCCAAAATGTAACCCAATGCATCCTTGGCATCCCATGCCTATTGACCTCCTGAAAACATTGCTTAAAAACGTCAACAATAATGTTGGTGAATTCATAGGTTTGATAAATCAAATCAAAATATGCATGGGACGCAGACTTTTTAGTGATAATGCAAAACACATGCAGTCCATCACAAAACTAGATGACTTTTCACTAAGGCTCTATGACACTGAAGCTCGACAGTCTTGTTCGCATAATATTGCTACTCAGCCCGCAATGATGTTTTAACCCGAAACATCCCTGATTCGACATGCTATAACGTTCGTTCTCGGTGATAGCTAGTCACCCACCGAACGGGGTGAGGTCGGTTTACCAAATAGATCTATTAAATAACTTCGCGCTCACATTATGTAATTCCCAACGAATCTTATGACAATTGACAGTATCATGATATGGGCTTAACTTGGGTTTAGCGCTAACTAGTCAAACATGTAATCTATGCAAAAAAAAATTTCACTTGCGTCCATTGTTAACACAATGCATGTTTCACCAAACCCAAATAATAGTTAAATCAGTTAAAACTGTTAAAAATGTTGGGGTCATGAAACTCACCTTGGTTCTGCTAATCCAAATTATCGCCAGAATAAAGCGTCACGTAAAAGATCGAATGCAACCTAAATTATCATAGGTCGTATAAGTACCGAGTACTTGAATATAATCCTATAGTTGTTACATCGTACTATCGTTCGGGCTATCATAATTTAAGAGGTCATGACATGACGTACGAGGAGTTAGGACACTTTAAATCGTAAATCCAACAACTCGTCGATACGCCATCCGAAGAGGCCTCATTATGAAACTCCCTAGTATTATAGCACTTTGATAACCACATATAATTCTATATAGCTCAATCACCATCTAAATGTTTGAGTGAAAACATATTTATAATCGTAAAACATTTATAAATATTTGAATAATGTAATTTTAGTTATTCCTGGTAGTGTTGTGGTTCCTACTGGTAGTGTTGTGGTTCCTCCTGGTAGTGTTGTGGTTCCTACTGGTAGTGTTGTGGTTCCTCCTGGTAGTGTTGTTACTACTGGTAGTGTATTAGTTACTCCTGGTAGTGTATTAGTTACTCCTGGTAGTTATAGTTATTATTGCTGGCAGTAGGGGTGTCAAAAAAAAACCCCGACCCGACTATAATGACCCACTAAATCACATTTTCATGACTCGGGTTCTAAAGAGAATTTATGCGAAACGATATTTTGAACAACTTTCTAGTTCTGTCCGAGACCCGAAACTCGACCGAAATGGGCAAAAAAGCACTCGCATCAGATCTGATGCAGTGTATTAATTACCAAAAAGCCAGATTTTGCCCCCGCCTTTCGACCCGTTATCACTCGCTTTTAGATAAGAACCTGCGGGAAGTAAAACGACTTCCGAAGCTTCATGTTTCAGGCGAAGGCGATTCGGACTCGAAAAGACAGACTTTGACCCTGGGTTTTGACCCGTTATTACTCAATTTTAAGATTGGCGAGCCTCACGAAACAGTAAAACATCATTCTGAGCAACTTTTATGTTTCGCCGGAAGGCTGAAATGGACTCGAAAGTGCCTAAATCGAGCTTTTAAATTCCTGACAGCAAGCGCCATGTATACAAGTGATGAAATTAAATGTTTAAAATATATATCTTGTTTTCGCCGTAACTTTTTCGTTATTAAGAGTTTGAAGCTCTATCATATATCGAAACGATCGTCTCGGATAGCTCTATCATATTTCAAAGCCTGAATTCAGATTTTATGAAAACTCGATCCTCGTTTGGCGTACCAAACTTTCTGCTCATTTATATTGTTTTCAAAGCACGCTTAAAAACTCATTTTTTTTACATGTTTAAAAGTCCTAATGGTGATTTAAGCTACAATAGAACTAACATATGCCTAAAATGAATATTGAAAGAACATAAAGGGTTCTAGATGACCTTATAGTGTGTGAGGATGATGATCAATGAAAAATAAACCACACCCTTGTGGTTTAAATCCTTGCTTGAAAACAACCCTTGTTTTCCTTATAAAACTCTAGTTTTCTCTTTATGCTTCAACACTTGAAATGGTTATTCAATGCTTGGAAACACCTTAGAATATCTTAGGATGGATGTGTATAGAAGGGTATAGGTTGAATAAAATTTTGTATGGGTTTGTTATAGAGGGGTGTTTGAGCCGTGGCTTCAAAGAGAGAAAGAGAGATAGGAAATTTTCTTTTTACCAAGTGTTTTATGCAATGTGTGTTTATTTATCATATGTATACATGTATATAAGATGAAAGTCTAGTCAAAGGAACAAGGTAAGGTCTTAGGGATGGGTCTTGGTCATAGTCTTGGTCTTTTGGTCAAGGAGACAAGGTATGGTGTGGTTTTAATGAGAAGTGATGTACATTGACCAAATGGAAGAGTTTTCTTGTATACTTTGTATACATTGCAAGAATTTCGGCCAAAGAGTGATATAAGTGAGATATTTTTGTAACTTTTATGTATTGGGTATAAAAGTGGGTATTTGTTGAAGCGTAGATTAATTAACGTGGTTCCGGGAGTGCCTAAACGCATTTTATCGCGAAACGTATTCACTTTACGTATCCGATAAAAATAAAATGAACAAAGTTAATAATTATTCTCAAAATAATTACTTAACTCTTGCTTGATGTAAACATTTAATTGTTTGATGCCCGTTTACATTGAACGCTAATTTTTAGCTTACGCGATTTTACTTAATTCATGAAATTAAAAGCAAATGCGTACGATACTAAAAATAAATAGTAGATTTATCGACATCGTCAATGACTTGAAAACACAGGGTGTTATATGGGGTATCGGGTTGAAAATGTTTGGCTAACTCGAGTTCGGTTCGACCCGAGTGACCCAAATAAGGGTTTTTATTTTTTAATACAATATAGTTTTTGTTAGGATCATTATTCTTATCAAGTTGATGTTTCTATGGTGTCGGGTGGCCGATCGGAAAACCAGCCGACCACTACCATGGTGGTGGTGGTGAGAGACTTAAGAGAGTAGAAAGAGAAGGAAAAACAATATTGTAGAACCGTAGGGAGTGAATACGGTCTTTTTGAATCCTTTGAAGTTTGAGAAACTTCAAGTATCAAAGGAACCGAGTGATGTAGTGATCTACTTAGCAATATGGACAATAAGTAGATAGAGTGGGAGAGAGAGAGAGAGAGAGAGAGAGAGAGAGAGACCACGATATATACTGGTTCAAGATGGGGGGTTTATACCATTCGTACGTCTAGTTGTGAATCTACGACACCTATACTATTACTCTAATATAATCCTTATAGTGGACTATAAACCGTATTACAACTTTGCTCCACCGATGTGCACTAAACTCGACGCTCACTAAGAAGAGCTACTCCTTACGGTACTCCGCCCTTAGAATCCACCCCTAAGAATCCATGATTTGACTTACTCCTAGGTTCACTAAGATCACTAGGACCACTAAGAATTTCCCCTTAGAAGTATACTAAAACCCTAACTAGATCACCTATTGATCTAGGCTTGATCATAAAGATACAAGACTTCCCTTACAACCAAATTCAATGATAGTTGATTGTTTTTTAATCAAGTTCTAACTTAACATAGAGCCTCGATTCTAGTAGAAATGGTATAGATAGAAGACCCTCGACACAACACACAAATGTGGATTAAGTACTTGTGTATCTCTCTTGCAAAGATGTGTTCTCTTTAATAAGATAATAGAATGAGAAGATTAGAACATAAGTGGTGTAGACTTAGAGGATAGGAGAAGAGAAAAGAGAGTAAAGAAAGAATGGAAAGAGGTGAGAAATACAAGATCTAATAGGAGTATTTATAAGCTAAAAACCTAAACTGGTAAAAACTAATTTGAGTTTGGCGCACTGCCCGCGTGCTAGAGACCCGACTCAGGTTTTTGGCGTTTTAAATACCTGTTATTGGCTTCTTGCTAAACCCTTAATTTTACTTCATGTTTTGACTTTTTCATTATTCTTACACTCAAGGTCAACCAACTCAAATAGCCATTTAATAGAAATGTTTTGTAAAGCGTTTAAAAGAGACTTTGGAGGCGTTTGTCCAATTTTAAAGAGAAAGGAAAGAACCATTGGAAAAAGGGCATATTGGGTATTCCTCATGTGTAATTGGATTAGTTAGAAACTAACCATGGTTGAGTGAGTGAGTTGGCATGGTTAATAGAAAACCAAAGAATATTCTAAACTTGGAGATAAAGGGTGGATGTTGTGAGGGGGGAAATTAAATTTCAAATTCAAATTGTGAGACGTGAGTTGTGTGTAAGATGGATATGAGATGTTGTTGTGATAGAATGGAGCCTGATGACATCAAATAACGTCACTTTTATAGCATCATTTAACCCATGTTTCTTACCCACTTTCGTATAATTATTGCATGAATTGGTACTTAATTGCTTAAAGTTTATATTTGCAGTAATTATGGAGTACTTTGTGAAGATTATCTAAAAGGCACGCATTTTAAAGCTTAAATGAAGAAATCAAGAAAACTATTATTCTGAAGACCAATACGCCGTATCTATGAAAAAGATACGGCGTATTTGTACCCTAACTTCACAAGAAAGCACGAAAACTGAAGACCAATACGCCATATCCATCATGAAGATACGGCGTATCCGTGCCCTAACTTCACAAAAACCTTAATACTTCGTATCCAAAAATCCAATACGCCGTATTGAAGGCAGCTCAAGAAAATTTTGGAATATTTTATTCGTGGAGCCCACGCCAAGTAACCCTAATACGTCGTATTGAACTTTTCAATACGCCGTATAGGCCAATTTTCAGAGTCTATAAATACAAACCCTCAATACGATTTTAGGTATGCTTTTAACCACCAAGTCTGATTTTCAGAAGATCTAAGAAGCCATGAAGGTCCTATAAAGTGGTATAATCGATGGGAAAACTCTTGTAATCTCTACACTCCACTATACACGTTCGGTTAACATTATGTTTAATCGTTCATCTATGATTTCGTGTATTGTTACTATCGGCTAATACCTTTAGGTATTAGCCATGTTTTTGTTAATATAATGTTTTGATTTGTCTTTATATCGATTGTTCCTTATTCGTTGCATGTTAATTATGTTTATCACTTTATACCCATTTACGTGCTTAATTATGTGTTTTACCTATCATTCAACTGGGTCTAGTCCTACATGTATAATGCGCTACAACTTCGGTGTTGTTTAGGCGTAGGCTAAGAGTTTGGGATAGAAACATATAACTAGGATCACCAATAGAAAGCCCTGTTTTGATCTATGGTTAAGTGGATAGGTAGACTAAGCCGGTGACTTAGGACTATACCTAATGTCCTGTTTCCATAGGTAGTTAAGTAGGCATGGACTGCTAGTATATGAATTTCTGTTAAGCAGTACGTTGGTAAAGCCTCCATGAGCTAGAATTCAATATAACCACCAATATAGATTCCTAGATATATTATATTCAACGGTTTTAAATTAATTGTGACAGGATTAACCAGCGAAAAACCTCAAGTTTAGGGAGAAGATCCACCTAACTTTGGAATGATATACCACTAACGAATTAATACAATTATTGCACGAATAGACAATCAAGGCATATTATTATATTAAACTGGATAATACGTTTTCCTCACATTGGAATGCTTCCTAATCTTTTGTTAATCATTTGTGTGCGTTATTTGTCATCACCTTAGGATAATTAGAACTAAACTCATGCCAATCTCTCAGGCTAAACCCCCCCCCCTTTGCGTTAGTTTAGGTTTAATTAGATTTAATTAGACTAATTAGGTCAGATTAGTACAAAACCTAGATAAATAAAATACCAGTAGATTAAGAGTTAACTTCCACTCTTAGTGATCGACACCCTACTTACCAACGAAGCTACATCTGATCGGGTACACTGCCCGTTAGTGTTGTTTTTAGGTATAGTCGGCTAAATATAAATATAAAATGTTAATACAAATAACGTCTAAAAACGTTATTTATATTTTTCGACCTCTCGGTGTTTTGATAATAACAAAATCTAAAAACGTTTATGATAAAATTAAACGTTTATAAATTACTAATCGTAAAATTCTATTTCTAAGATTAATCACTTAAGGTATGGATAACCAAATCATTAAACATGATTAGTGATCAAGAAATTATTTTTCTTAAACCTTACATTTCTACAAATGTGTATTTACAAAAATATATACACAAAATATTTATTCATAAAAGAAATGTTTTATTAAAACATTAAATTTGAAATCAGATTTCCCCCCCCCCCCCCAAAATAGAAGGTTCCAAAACAGATAACACCTTTCCCACTAAAAGACAAAAAGAGGAGCGTACTCTACGGGCGGCCCCCTAATATACTAGGGACCGCCAGGACCGCCAGCAGAGTAACGGTTCTTTTTTTCTCCTATAAATACTGGGCCACCCATCTGAAAAACAGAACCTCTTGCCATGAATTTTCTCAAATCTACTTTTCTCTCTTCTTTCTTTCTTTCTCAAACACATATCTTGATCACTAACATATCTTGATCTTGTTTCAAGTGATTAATTCCCTCTTCCTCCCTTCTTCTAATCAAGTACAAGAGAAGAACAATCGTATTCATCTAGAAACGAATTGTTATCAAGTGATCTCTTTCCTCCTCCTCAAGATCACAAATCTTCATTATATTTTCTTTGTGGTGTTGTGTAAATTGGATTGTGTGTAGATCCAATAGTGTAAATTGTGTATTTATGTGAATTGGATTGTGTGTCAATCCAAGAGTATATATCTTGTGAGTGTATAAAGACTTAGTGGAGTCTTAGATTGGTTCTAGCTAAGATTAGGACTCGACATCTAGCTTAGTGTCGGAAAAGAAAGTAAGCGACGTGTAAACGGTTTTCTCCGCCTAAAGGGAGCTTGTTGACATAGTGAAATCTAGAGTGGAGTACTCGAGGAGTGGAGTAGGGCGAAGAGGTGCTTCGTAGCCGAACCACTATAAATCTTGATGTCTTGGTTTGATCGTTTCTTTCCTTATCTCTTTATATTGTTATTGTTTATTTAGTTCATTACATTAGATAGTTTAGTCGTGATTCATATTGTTGATTGATTGACATACAACTCGAATCAAACCATTTTATAAGCAAAATTTAAAAATGGATAATTAACCAGTAAACTATTCAACCCCCCCCCCTCTTCTAGTTTCCTACAATTGGTATCAGGAGCCAAGGTCACTCAAGATTTTTAAAATATATTGTATTTTAAAGCTTTGATCGATCTATGGATTCTGACAAATATCTAGAAGGGCAATCTATGCAAAGACCACCACTTTTTGAAAGTGATAGTTTTATTTATTGGAAAAATAGATTCGAGACATATGTTAAATCAAAACATCTAGATCTTTGGCATGTTATTACCGATGATGAGTTTTAACCTATTGTACAAAATTTGGAAACCAAATTAGATGAGGTTATCCCTTTTGAAAAACAAACCGATGATCTCAAAAAGAAACTTGCGAAAAATAATGAAGCTAAAATGGTTATTTACAATGCTTTTCCTAGAAAAGAATATGAAATAATTTTCATGTGTAATACGGCAAAAGAAATTTGGAATACTTTGTTAATCACCCATCAAGGTAATAGCCAAGTCAAAGATAATAAGATCCTTTTGGTTCAACAATATGAATAATTCGTTATTTCCGAAGACGAATCTATAGATAGTTCTTTTTCTATATTTAATACTATTATTACTAGTCTTAAAGCTCTTGATGAAGGTTATTCTAGCAAAAACTACGCAAGGAAGTTTCTTAGGGCTCTACATCCTAAATGGAGAGCAAAGGTCACGGCAATTGAAGAGTTGAAAGACTTAACGTCACTATCTCTTGATGAGCTTATCAGGAACCTCAAAGTTCACGAAATGATCATCAAGAAAGATTCTGAAATAGTCAAAGCAAAAGTTGAAAGGAAAATTATTGCTTTAAAGGCTAAGAAAGAATCTAGTGATGAAGAGTGTTCAACTTCCGGTAGTGAAGATAAAGAGTACGCCATGGCGGTAAGAGACTTCAAGAAGTTCTTTAAAAGAAGAGGTAGATTCGTGACACAACCTCGGAATGATAAAAAGACGTTCCAAAGAAGTCGTAATGACAAGAACGGTAAAAGTGATAGAAAATGCTTTAGATGCGGCGACCCGAATCATCTTATTGGAGAATGTCCAAAACCACCGAAAGAACAATGGAACCAAGGAGCAATTGATGAGCGCTTGAGCGGATAGCTGTGAAGAAGATGAATTAGAAGTCAAAAATGAAAACATGTCTCGTAGCTCATGCATCAAGTGAGATATGCCTTGGAAGTCGACTGGATCCCGAACTAATGATCAAGGATAGCAGATGTTCTAAACATATGACGGGTAACCGAAAGCTCTTCTCCACTTACAAGGCATATAATGGAGGTAATGTCATTTTTGGTAGTAATCTTCACGGTAACATCATTGGCAAAGGTACGATTTCTAATGACTCTCTCAAAATAGATAATGTAGAACATGTTGATAACTTATGATTTAACTTGCTAAGTATAGGATAAATATGTGATAATAACTGTAGAGTAACTTTACTCTAACTGATATTGAAAACACTAAGAGACGTAGAGTCATAGGTTGAGGAATTAGGAAGAAAGGCTTATATGTGATGAAATTAGGAAACAAGCCAAAGGATCAAATTTGTCTAGCAACGATTGATGAAATTCCACATTGTGACATAAGAGATTAGGTCACGCAAACATGCGTCTCATTCAATCGTTGTTTTCTAAATAATTAGTTAGAAATCTACCCAAACTTAATTTTGACCAACATTTTTGTGATGCTTGCAAAATGGGAAAACAAGCTCACGTTAATCACAAAGCTAAGAATATAGTCTCAACGACTAGATGCTTAGAACTTCTCCATATGGATCTCTTCGGTCCATCCGCCGTACAGAGTTACAGAGGAAACCGTTACACCCTAGTCATAGTAGATGATTACTTTAGGTATACTTGGACTAGATTCCTTAAGGATAAAACCGAAGCTTTTGATCAATTCAAAATACTTAGTAGGAAAATTCAAAACCAATTAGGTTGTTCAATAGTGTCAATAGGAAAATTCAAAACTATATAGGTTGTTCAATAGTGTCAATAAGAATGTGAATGAAGCCTTAGGAAATAAAATTAGGATACCCGCATCAAGAAGAATTAAAATCAATTCATTGCTAACGACGTTTCGGGATTAGTTTCGACAACCTAAGAATAAGACAATTATAGTTGAACAAAGTGGGTGTTTAGAAATAAGTTTATACGAGAACGGTGTTGTTTCTCGAAAAGTAAGGCCAGGTTAGTTGCTCCAAAGGCTTTACAACATAAGAGGGCCTCGATATGTATTAAACTTATGCCTCGGTTGCTAACTTGAGTCCATTAGAATAATATTAGCTTATGAAAATTGTGCCTTAAGCTTTTTAAAACTATTCCAAATGGATGTAAAAAGCGCATTCCTGACCGAACTTATCAAAGGAGGTAACGTTGCACAACTTCGGGATTCCATTGAGATTACGAAAAACCGAATCATTTTTTATACATTAGAAAAAGAAGCTTTATATGTCTTAAGACACACCCAAAGCTTGGTATGATAGATTAAAAGCTTATCATTTATATAAACATGACAAAAAATAGAAAATGGTAGAATTACACTCTTTTTACTAAGAAGAAAGGTTCAAATCTTATCATTGTTTAAATATATGTCGATGACATTATATTCGGTTCGACTTGTCAAGACATGTGTTTTGAATTTGCCAAAATCATGCATGACGAGTTTGAGATGAGCATGATGGGTGAACTTAACTTCTTCCTTGGATTACAAATTAAACAAATGGAAGATAGTATATTCTTTAATCAATCTAAGTATATTAAAGAAATGCTTAAGAAATTTGGTATAGAAGATTCTAAACCAATGAAAACCCTCATGTCCTCCGATACTAAACTCACGAAAGATGAAGAGTAGGATTCGGTAGATAGTACCAAGTATCGAGGCATGATAGGTACTTTATTATACCTAACGACAAGTAGGCCCGATAACATGTTTAGTGTCTGCCTTTATGCCCGCTTCCAAGAGGCTCCCAAAACCTCTCACCTTGAAGCGGTTAAGCGTATCTTCTAATACATTAAAGGCACTACACACTTAGGATTATGGTATCCTAAGGGGACCTGCATAGAAACCGTAGTATATGCCGACTCTGATCATGCGGGAGATTATGTGGACCGAAAGAGTACTAGCGATATTTGTACGTTCGTAGGATGTTGTTTGACATCTTGGTTCTCGAAGAAACAAACCGCTCTTGCTATATCTACTACCAAAGCCGAATACGTAAGCGCCGGAAAGGCATGTCAACAAGCATTATGGATGAAACAAGATCTCATCGACTACGATGTACGACTCAACGACGTTCCTATCATGTGCGACAACAAAGGCGCGATTGACCTTAGCAAAAACCCGGTGCAACATTCTCGTACCAAACACATCGAAATTCGTCACCACTTTTTTCGTGATAATGTCCAAAAAGGACATATCTCTATCGTAAAAGTATCATCCGTCGACAATATTGCCGACATTCTTACTAACGTCTTAAACGTAAATCGTTTAACTATCTACGTCTTGGTTTAGGAATGATGGAACACATTCCATTAAACATATTAGTCCGCTTCTCCTTCTTCTGTCTCAATTCTAGTCCATGTTCCATTCCGTGTCGTAACAACTTAAATACTTCATCCGAAGTACTTTAAGCATATTTAATTCGCGAAATGCAAATTAAAATGTCACTCCTCTTCGTAAAATTTTCGTCAAAAACCGAGTCCAAAAACCTTGACTGAGGGCGGCCCCCATATAGGCGGCCCCCCAATATATTTGGGACCGCCAGGGGATATGGGACCGCCATCAGCAGATCATAATATGGAACACTTAAACAAAAATTTTCAAAACACAAAAACAAACACCCCCTTATCTGCTGCACTCGACGAACACGACCCAAAACCCACCAAAACTCAAATTCAACCATTAAAACATCAATTGAAGATCAAATCAACACTAATAATCAATCCTAACATCACAAAGATCATCAATTGTAAGTCATTTCATCTATTTTCTTTCAATTTGAGTCTAGGGTTCATGATGAACACCAAAAATTGAAATTGGGGATTTTCCATTTTTCTTTCAATTTTGTACAATTAGAACTACTAGAATACAATGTACAACTAATATGCTTCCTGTAGACATAGGATTTGCACATATTAATGAGCTTGTAGAAAAATTGATTTTGAACTAAAACCTGAGGATAATTAATAACTTTGTTCATCTTATTTTTATCGGCTACGTAAAATGCTTACGTTTCATAATAAAATACGTTTAGGCATACCCGGAAGTTCTAAAACCTAACTACGCCTAAACAAATACCCACGATTATACCCAATACTCAAAATATTAAATATAACATCACATATACATGCAATATGCCGAAATTCTAAAGATTGGACCAAGAGTCATCATCTTTGAATAATATCTAGATATTTAAAAGACAAAACTCTTACACACTTTACCAACTTGTCATGCTAACTTTAACCTAGGGTTAGAAAGTAACCATGGTTAAGTTAGGAAGATATTTATACTATAAATAGCCATGCATGCATGAGTAATCTTTACCTTCCTTATTTACATGCAAAATTCATAATATTTCTCTCTTTTACAAGTCCAAAACCCACGGCCAACTTGAAGCACCAAACAAAATCCACACTTTGATTTTCTAAGTATATACAACCCTATACACAACATACTTAAGGTATTCTAAGGTGTTGGGAAGCATTGGTTCATCATTTGCAAGTAATAAGAAGAAAAGGAAAGATTAGGGTTTTGGAAACCTAATCTAGGGTTATAAGCTTGGAAGCTTTGTTTTTGAATCTAAACACGGGTTTAGAACTTATTTCACATCTCTTACATCATCACTAAGGTTTTCTTAAATTCTTTATACTTTTATTTCTTATGATTTTATGTATTACATGTTAAATATAGCCATAATCACCACTAATGACTTTTGAATATGTAAAATGAGTTTTTATTTGAGTTTATCAATTTATACACTTATTCTCATGTCCTAATGTTATAAATATCATGGAAAAGTAAATATAAAAGTATGTTAACTTATGGATTAAGTATAAACATGTTTAAAGGCTAATTAGGGTTTTATAATGTTTCTTAAACTTCACATGTGAAAATAATGAAAGTAAAAGGGTTAAACTTGTTACAATGAATTTATAAGGACTAGGGATGATATTGGATATTATTATAAGTACCACATATGTAAAATATGTTTTTAAGAGATTTTATAGTAAACTACTAAGTTAATAATACATAAAAACAAGGTTTTTATAAAGTTAAACACATAAATACATATGGGCTGTTTTAATTCGAATCTTAGGCAGTAGCTTTTGATATTTTAAAGTTATAATATGCCTCATGACGATTCCAAAATGATAAGAAACTCGAAAAACCGATCTATAACGAAAAAGATACGTTAAAAACGAGTTTACGACTATAAATACTTTTATAAAACTATTTTTATAAAAAGTTACTATTCATTACAGCAACTTTGAGTATAAAACTCTAAAATAAATATTATACCTTTGGGATTTACGATATCGTACACGCAAGAATCGTGTCCAATAACGTAACTATAACGAGTAAATTACGACATTTCCGATAATTCAAGATTAAAAATTAATTTATAAAACTATGATCCGTAAAAATCACTATTCATCAGTGAATTATCTTTAAAAAATATAATACCTCTTTAATAACAAAAACGTACTCGAAGGAATCACTGAGAATCGGGATAAACAAGATAAGTTATTACGATTAAAAGTTTACGCTAATTAAAGCCTAAAACGATTAATTAGCTGTCATGAACAGTAATTTTACTATTCATCGCAGAATCTTAAAAACTTGAAAAAAATGTTTTTAAAAAAAAATTTATATTGAGCGCATCGTCTTACTACGAAGACGTGGACGTAAGAAACGCGAGCAACGGGCTTAAAACGACCAAATTAGGTCATTTTTACGAAAAGTATATTTATAAACGTTTTCACTTTATAAATATTATTTTACTAAAACGATTAGTCGGTGATTATGCTATATAGAATATTGAGTGGTTATCAAAGTGCTATAATACTAGGGAGTTTCATAATGAGGCCTCTTCGGATGGCGTATCGACGAGTTGTTGGATTTACGATTTAAAGTGTCCTAACTCCTCGTACGTCATGTCATGACCTCTTTATTTATGATAGCCCGAACGATAGTATGATGTAACAACTATAAGATTTTTATTCAAATGTTGTTAATTAAAGTACTGTGTACTTATACAGCCTTAATTTAAATAGGTTGCATTTATCGTCTTGTGTGACGTTTTATCTGAGATTAATTGAGCTATCTGTACTCAAGGTGAGTTCATAGCCCCACTTTTACAGTTTTACTGATTTGATATTATTTGGGGTGGAAACATACTTTGTTTTATAAATTGGACGCAAGTGTTGAAAGTATATTGATTTTGTGTTGCCTAAGTAGCGATAACCCTCCTGAGCCCATTATTCATGAACTGTTAATTGCATAGATGTAGTTGTGAATTACATTATGTGAGCGCGAATGATATAAACAGATCTATTGGGATTAACCTCCCCGTTTGGGTGATTAGCTATCA
>BQNB010049092.1:31281-42215 GCA_026074375.1 Tanacetum coccineum | reverse complement strand
CTTTTAGTATCCCCGGCGACATGTCGCCGGGGAAAGAAAAATGTGAATTTGTGTTCTATAAACATGTTTGTTTTAGGAATGTTTTAGGAATTTTAGAAATAAATATATAAATTATATCTCTAACTCTGTTTTCGTTTTGTTGTATATGATTGCAGACCCTGTTTGACCTCAGGCCGCACATGGACTTGCAAAAAGCCTACAATACCAACAAGGCTTCTTTCAAGGCCAAGTATTGGAAGGCAGACCCCACCACCAGGAGTTACGATCTGGAGGTGATCAGGCGGGCACGTCCCGAGGAGATTACAGCGGTTGAGTGGGATTAGTACATTAAGTTTTGGAATGATCCCAAGAACCTTGCTCGAGTCGCTCAAAATCGGCTATACCGGCAAAAGAGCGTGGTCACATCTCGACAGGGATCCCGGTCGCTGGCTCGCCTTCGAGATGAGATAGTAATAAACATTATAATTATTTTACATACATATATACATATATATCTGATTATATGCTTTGGTGTGTTGTGATTTGTCGTTTTTAATTAGTTTCATCTTATATGCGTGTGTATGTACAGAGGCAGGCCTCAGACACTCAGGAGTACCCTTCACTCATTGACACCTTCTGGCGAACACACACTGTTGATGGGGTATTCCCTAAGGATGAGGACCGCCGCATATATGTAAGTTTTGTTTCAAAACACACTTTAATGAATTATCGAGAAATAATGTAGCAACCCGACTAATATATTTACTATCTTGTGTTTTTGTCACTACATAGGAGGAGATGAAAAGGCTTGAGGCTACGGGTGAGTACACGGAGGATGAGATCAATGCGTTGGCAAGAGGGGGTAAGCTTCGTGGGCACATTCCCGGTGTAGGTCGGGTATTGCCATCACGGGCCACATCCAGGCCAAGTATGCCCGCCCCCGACAAGTCGCTTAAGAGCATGCATAGAAAGGTAGACTTTATGATGAGTCTTTTCAGAAGCGACTTCAAGTACTCGGATATGTTTAAGGAGTTTGAGTCGGGTGGTGCTAGCGGGAGTGGCGGGTGTGGTGATGACGAGGAGGGTGGCGATGATGAAGATGGCGATAGTGATGATTAGTTATGTTATATATTTGTTAGTAAGCCCCGTTTATGACTAGGAATCCCCATTTTGTAGACTTATTCGGATTTTGAACGATTTAGCTTTATTATATTTTGGTTTTGGTACAAGTTGTGATGTATTTGTATTGCGTTGATCCGTTTACTTCGTATTTGTGTTTTGGTACAAGTTGTGGTGAGTCTATACAGGTTTTGATACAGGTTTGTTATTTGGTAGATTTTTTCGGGAAAATTCCGAAAAAAATCTGAAAAACACCTGCTGTGCAGGCTGTATTTTAAAAAAAAGTGCAGACTTTTCCCCAGCGACATGTCGCTAGGGAAACTTTGTTTCTAAATTTTTATAAAAATTATCCCCAGCGACTTGTCGCTGGGGATGATTGTTACTAAAAAAATTTAAAAAGTTTCCCGAGCGACTTGTCGCTGGGGAAACTTTGTTCTAAATGTTTTAAAAAATATTCCCCAGCGACTTGTCGCTGGGGAAAATTGCTACTAATTTTTTTTTTAAAAGTATCCCCAGCGACTTGTCGCTGGGAAAGCTTTGTTCTAAATGTTTTAAAAAATATTCCCCAGCGATGGGGAAAAATGATTCTAAAATTTAAAAAAAAAATTCCCCAGCGACTTGTCGCTGGGGAAAAGTGATTCTAAAATTTAAAAAAAAACTTTCCCTAGCGACATGTCGCTGGGGAAAAGTTTGCCACCGTGGCACTAATTGCTTGACTGAAAAACGAGTAGGACCCACATCTTCGCTGGGGATTGTATCCCTGACGAGGATTCCCCAGCGACATTTCGATGGGGATAGTTTTCCCCAGTGACATGTCGCTGGGGAAAGCCCCGAAATGTTGCTGGGGAAAACCCCGATTGTTGTAGTGACATGGCGATATTTAAACCCAAAAAATGTTAGATGTCTTATCGATCAATAGGTGATTTACTGATTTTATACTCCGTAATAGTTTAGTGGTCACTGCTCACTACGTACTCTGGACATATATCATTTTTTTCTCTGTGAATTCTAATTAATACTATGTAATTGTAAGAGTCTAATTGTAATTATTAGTTTATATATTGTTGATACATATGTCCATTTAAATAGCTTTAAAAGTGAATAATCACAATTTAATAATAGGGTTTTGTTTTTCTTTAAACTAATTCTCATAAAACGTTGGGAAAGCTAGCATGCATATATGTGCTTGGGATGATCTCTCTTTTTTCTGTAAATATGATGTCTTTTTTTTGGAGTGTACTTACATTTACATGATTATATTAAATGCAAATAACAATTAACACATGTTTGAAATGAAACTTTTCAATAACATCAACAAGTCTATGTTCAAGCGAAAAAGAATTGTTAATATAAAAAAGCATAGAAGGTAATGAACCAAAATGCAACATGTATCATGGCATAATGTGTGAAATTATATTCACCTTAGGTTCTCGACATCAACAAAAAAAAGCTCGAACAAAACTACAAACAGATCTGCGAGTCGATGCACGTAATGTAGAGTAACATGTTGCGTTAGGATGACATTTTAAGGTCCAACTGAAAACCATAATGTAAATGTATTACTCCCTCCGTCCCAAAATTATTGTCCACTGACAAAAAACATACAGTTTAAGAAAAGTGCATTTATTACAGCTTTCTCTTTCTTACTTTTTAGCAGAATAACAGTTTTACCCTTAGCTAATTAATTAAAGTCTTCTTTAAAGTTTGTAATTATAATTTCAAGTAAGGGTAATATGGTAAACTTGATCAAACTTTCCTATCTATTTTTAGTAGTGAACAATTAAATTGGGACATCTCAAAAAGGAAATGTGGACTATAATTTTAGGACGGAGGGAGCAGTAGATTACAAATTTGAACAAAAAAAGTCTCAAACGTTTCATCTCATGTCAACATCGAACGAGTTACAACACTTTGAGTATCACACTAACAAATTTAAAAGTTTACTTTATGGTATAAAAATAATAAAATAGATTTTTATGGTTATCCAATACCTATTTACCAATCAAAAAAGTTATTAACATGGAGCATTGAAATGTTACAAAATGCAAGTTGCAGCAGCCACATAATATTCACGTGCTAGTATCAGATTTGTACTTTACACTTCTAGAACAAATAAATTTTTTTTTTTAATTTTGTTTTAGATTTTCTAGAAAGTTTCTAAACTAAACACTTTTTGAAAAGTGTCATTATGGGCTAGTCCATTTTCTAAATCCAGCTCACTTATATCAAATTCTGGTCAAGGTATGGAAAAGAATAGAATGACTAATTTACTTTACATTTGATTTGTTATTGTGTTTAGAAGAACGAATCCAGAAGTGATCGAAATCAAAGAAAATAACTATATTGTTGGTTTCGAGTTACTTTGGGGGAAAAACGAGAAAAAGAATACGTATATCAGTTGATTTACCTAACTCGGGGTGAAAACAATTTGAGCCGAGCCCGAGCCTATCAGAGCTCGAGCTCGCCTTGTTAAAGTTTTATAAAGCTCGAACTCGAGCTCAGATACCTTTATCTTTTAAGCTCGAGCTCGGCTCGTGGTATGTTATACAGGCCTCGGGCTCGGCTGGTTTATATGATTTGGTTACCAAAAAAAGAAAAAAAACTTGGCTCGAGCTCGGCTCATAATATATCAATTTTGAGCTCGCTAATAAGCTTGTTTTGAGCTCGTTAATAAGCTCGCCTATACTACAAATGCATAACGTTATATATATATTTAATACTTAAAATATCCTAGTGTTGTTAAGGCTCGTTTATGCTCGCGAGCCCAATCGAGTTTTGTATGTAAAGCTCGGGCTCGAGCTCAATTAATAAATAAAGATGTAACTCGGGCTTGAGTTCGTTAGGCTCGACTCATTTGAGCTTTTTATCATCCGATCCTAAACTTTTAACGAACGACTCGGCTCATTTCGACCCTGTACAAGCTCACATGACTAATTTTATGTAGATAAATTAGGACATGTGATCACACAAATTATCAATCTTTTGAGTACACGTGATTATGTGTAGTAGCTAGATCCAAAGTTGTGTTAGGTCACACTTTGTTATGTAATCTTTTGGGTAATGTGAATCAAATCTTTTGTCTAATGATATTCAACTCATCTGCTATTAAACACTTTTTGTTTTAGATTTTCTAGAAAATTTCTAAAGTAAACACTTTTTGAGAAGTGTCATTAGGGCTAGTTTATTTTCTAAGTCTAGCTCACTTAGAGCGATATGTATGGTGATATATCATATCTTCTCATTTTGGCCTCATGAGGGGTCACGTCATTTTCTCATTCTCACTTAAAAATACTTCTTTACTCATAACATACCCTAATCTCCTTATTTTTACCTCATCACCCACAATTTTAAATTTTTTTTCTATTTTTTCACACAAACTAAATTTATTTATTTACATAAAAATACAAATAACATTTTAACAAAAATTACAAATCTATATAAAAAATCAGAAAAAACAAAAAATATAGACCTGTATATGAAACTTTCGGATAAAAAATTCAGCCCAAAACAATTAAAAGGAAAACACCCCAACACCTAAAAAAAGATAAAGAATTCAGCCCAACACATAAAAAATTCAGCCCCAAAAAAGGGAAATTCTATATTTCCCAATCAAAACATCAAAATTCTATATTTTCCCAAACATGCATCAAAATCATTGTATATCATCCAATATTCACTTGTATGTTGGGTAAATATGACATTTTAAGATTTACATTGGGTAAATATGAAATTATCCCTAAAAAACCCTATCTCCAAAACACGCCTACCTGTTTGTAAACAAAATAACAAAAGGAAAACACCATTTCTTCTTTTTCAAAGTAAAAACCTGCAACACCCATATGTCGAGCCACATTAAATCATCACACACAAAAACACACACATTCTTAAATTAAAAACAACGAATAGTTTATAAAGTTTTTTGTCTTATCTAACTCACTTCCACGGCGAGAAACACAAATATTCCACAACGCCGAGAAACGGCGTGGTATGATGGTGTGGTGGCGAGTCGTGACGAGCTGCCACGTAAGAAACGGCGAAAAGGCTCGCCACCATAACTATTGCTCTTATATCTAATTCTGGTCAAGGTATGGAAAAGAATAGAATGACTAATTATACTTTACATTTGATTTTACATTATGTTAAACAGAACGAGTCCAGATGTGAAATCAACGAAAAAAAGACTAAATTGTTGGTTTCGAGATTGTTTCTGGAGAGAAAACGAAAGAAAACCACGTAAGTTTATATTGACCGATATACATAAGTCATACCACTAATTTTATGTCTAAAATAGAAATTTGACACATGTGATTAAACACAATTATTAATCTTTTGAGTACATGTGATTATTTGAAGTAGTAACTAGATCCAAATATGCGTTAGGTCACTCTTTGTTTTGTAAACTAGTATTTTCTAAGGTTCTTCAAAAGGTGTGTAATTTGAATCAAATCTTTTGTCTAGTAATACTTAACCCATCTACTATTAAATGTTAGATCAAACACATGGAATAAGTTTAATACCTTCATTTTGCGTTTTAAAAACATGTTTTATGTTCTCTTTGAACCTCCTAGGTTGGTGTAATAAAGATATCTTAATACCGCATTCATCACCGTCACCTCAAGATCAAGTCGGCATTCTCTCTCTACAACTAACTTCACTACCTTAGCGTAATAAGACAATCAACTTTGTCACTCAAATATACCTACAAAAAGCAAAATCACACACCCACACACAACCACAGCTCCAAGACTCAGCCATCCAAACGACCGAGATCTTCAAACTTTAGCCAAAGACGCGTGCTTCATGGGTAACCGTAGTAAGCAAGATGCGTTTAAAAAGTGCCAGATGGACCAAAGACACATGTAATTACGGATGATCTTAGATTGGATAAATTTACTAGAACTACATATATGCGAGGTATCATTATGTTAATCGTTGCATAAACAACATATCATTAGTATTGCAGAACTAATGAGAGAGTTATTATTGAGTGAAAAGAGTGAATTCTTACAAATGAGAAATGAAATGGATACAAGTATTTATACTAGTTACAAAGAAAACTATGATAGAGTTACTGTTACATTGATCAAACTAACGAACTACATTACACTACACTTGAATAAATATCTCTGATGCTTGATACAGTGTGGAGAGATGTATTGAACATTGTTGTGGACTTTGCTTATATCTCCTTCTTTGTTTCCTTCTCTGTTTTAAACCATAGTTGCAGAGTTGAATTTAGCTTTGACTTTGGTGTTTATACCATTACCCCCCCCCCCTCTCACAAGTAGGCAGTGTGTAAGGATCACACATGCGTAACTTGGATAAGCATTGATTAAATGGATAAGTAGTGAGAGCCTTTGTGAAAATATATGCAGCTTGAGCAGTAGTAGGGACATAGGATGTGATGATTTGTCTTGCTTTGATCTTGTCCCTAACAAAATGACAGTCTGTTTCTATATGTTTGGTTCTAGCATGTTAAATAGGATTAGAAGCAAGAGCAATGGTAGAGATGTTGTCATAGAGGATTTTCACAGGATTAGGGACAGTAACATTTAAGTCTTTAAGTAGAGAACAAAGCCAAGTAATTTCACAAGAGCATTCAGCAAGTGCTCTGTACTCTGCCTCAGTAGATGATCTATAAACCACTGATTGCTTTTTAGAATGCCAGGATATAAGACTGTTGCCTAGAAAAATACAAAATCCAGATACTGGCCGCCTTGAAGATAGATACTGGCCGCCTTGAAGATGGACAACTAGCCTTATCATTGTCACAATAAACATGTAAGACTGGATGGTTGGTCTTGGAAAGAATAAGCCTTGTCCTGGACTGAGTTTAAGGTATCTAATGACTCTTGTTAAAGCTTGTAGGTGAGATGTGTAGGGATTTTAGGAGAATTGACTTAGAAGTTGAGCAGCAAAAGCTATGTCTGGTCTGCTGATGGTGATGTAAATTAGCTTCCCAACTAGAGTCATGTAGTAAGAAGGATCTGACAACGGTTCACCATCTTTGTAGTCGACTTTGATTCTTAGATCCAATGGAGTCTTTAATGGCTTTTAATTTTGCACACCTGCAAATTCTATGAGATCTAAGGCATACTTTCTTTGAGTCATGGCTAAACCTTTAGAGTTCCTTAGAAATTCAATTCCTAGATAGTAATTGAGAGAGACAAGGTCTTTGATGCCAAAAGCTTGATGAAGTTTCTGTTTGATCTCTTAAATCATAGAAGTACTGTTGTCTGCTAGTAAGATATCATCAATATAAATGAGGAGAACCAATGCATCTTTGTCTTTGTAGTAAGTGAATAAGGAAGAATCTGCATGACTTTGAGAGAAACCAAGAGTGGTAAGGAAGATAGTAAGCTTGATGAACCATTGTCTATTGGATTATTTGAGACCATACAAGGATTTCTTCAACTTGCAGACTGTGTTAGGAGGTAGGGTCTTATTGTATCTACTTGGTATCTTCATAAAGATCTCTATGAAGAAAAACGTTGTTGATATCTAATTGCTGCACATCCCAATTTTGAACTGAAGAGACAACTAAGAGATTCCTAACAATTACCATTTTGGCCACTAGAGTAAAAGTTTTTGTGTAGTCAATGCCTTCCTGTTGATTAAATCTTTTGGCAACAAGCCTTGCTTTGTATTTGTCAATAGAACCATTAGCATTATATTTGATCCTAAAGACCCATTTAAAGCATATAGCATGTTTATTGTGTGATAGTATGGTAAGTTCCTAAGTGTGATTGGACTCTAGTGCAGATATTTCATTATTCATAGCTTCTACCCACTTAGGATTCTTAGATGCTTGAGTGTAAAAAGTTGGTTCTGTTTCATGAGTGATTAAGTTAATGAAGTAAAGTGTAGTTGGATTTTGAATGTTGTTGTAATTGATGAAGTGGGATGTGTGGTGTTTGGTTATTGCAGAGTTAGTGGTAGATGGATGGTAATGGTGAAAGTCTTTGAGCTTGGTTGGAATAGTTCTTGTCCTTTGTGATTTTTTGAGTGGAGGTGGGGAAGGTGGTGAAGATATGTTTGGTGGTGGTGTGGGTGATGATGGTAAGGTATTAGTTGGTTGGGTAGATGGTATTGTGTTGGTAGTGGAGGTAGTGGTAGTAGGAGTAGTAGTGGTAGAATAGTGGTGTTCAGGTGTAGTTAAGGGTTCAGTTGTGATGTCATTGGTGGAGGTGATGTTGTCTCGTATGGTTGGTGGTGAAGGTGTTGATGTAGGAGGGGGTAAAGATGATGTGGTGTGAGTAGAAGTAGAAGGGGTAGGTTCTGGTGAGGTAGATGGGTTAGAAGGGGTGTTTGGTTCAGGATAAAAGTTGTTGGTTGGAATTTCAGGATCAGTTGTTGTTGATGTGTAGTAAGGTGTGTTAGTATGAAATGGAAAGATATGTTCATGAAAAGTGACATGCGTACTTACAAAAACCTTTTTAGTGTTATGGGCAAAAAGTAAATAGCCTTTTTGATGTTGAGGGTAACCAAGTAATATAGATAGAATGGCTCTTTTGTCAAATTTGTCAGATGTATAAATAGATGCATAGGCTTGACAACCAATAACTTTAAGGTTTTGTAGGTCTGGTGGTTTGTGGTAGAGAAGTTCATAGCGAGATTTGTTGTTTAAGGTTTTAGATGGAAGTCTGTTGATTAAATATGTAGCAACAATAAGACAATATCCCCAAAGGTGAATAGGAAATTTTGCTTGAAAGTGTATTGACCTTGCAACTTCTAGGTGATGCTTGTGTTTTCTCTCTGCTCTTTCATTTTGTTGTGGGGTGTTTGGACATGAGGTTTGATGTATGGTGCCTATAGTTTGAAAGAAGGTTGTCAAAGATGTGTTGGTAAATTCAGTTCCATTGTCACTTATGAAGGTTTTGATAGTTGATTGAAATTAGGTGTGAACATAATGGAAGAAGTTTTTGATTGTTGAGGTTACATGTTGTTTAGATGGCAATAAGAGTGTCTAAGTTGTTCTAGAGCAATCATCTAGTAAAGTATAAAGTACTTGCAGTCATTTAGTGTTGTATGTTTATAGGGACCTCATGTGTCAGCATTAGGGGTGAGCATGGTGCGGATCGGTGCGGATTCTGGCAAAAGCCACACCGCATCCGCAATTGCGGTTTTTAAAAAGTGAGGATCCGCAACCGCGCGGTTTTTACAGTTTCGGTTTTGCGGGTTTTAACCGCACCGCACCACCACTTATAATTTATATAATTAATGTAGATTTTTGCGGTTATTGGTTTACAATGTTGGTTTTTTCGGTTATAACAATGCATATATTTAATGTAAACACACACATCACTTAGAATATTATTGATAATATGCACTAGAAGCCTTATAACACACATAAAATAATCAATGTGTCGTTTTTCGATTTAAAATAATCAATGTGGGGTGCGGGTTTTGTGGTGCGGTTTTACGGGTAAAACAGCAACCGCACCGCATTTGCGGTTTTTCTTTTTTTTTAAACCGATCCACCTGTTTTTGCCGTGGTGCGGTTTTTGTGGTGCGGTTTTTATGGATTTGCGGTGCGGTTTCTGCTCACCCCTAGTCAGCTTGAATGAGTTCAAATAAAGAAGTATCATGGGAAGTACCTGGTATAAAAGGTAAAGCATTTTGTTTTGCAATGGGACAAAGAGTACTTGACCTAAAAGGTATAAATGTGTACTTAGATTATTGTGAAAGTAAAATTAAGAGTATGACCATGTCTAGGTTCTACAAATGTCAATTTTCAAACTAGAAAACACAAATCTAAGTCAAGAATGTTGGTTTTATGTTGGTTTGGATGTTTTCTTTTTCTTTTCCAACGAAATTGGGGCCAATGTGTTTTTTAACATAAGTATTTGTATCAGATTTATATGACAAGCATTAATTTGGCAACAATATGCTTGTAGTCATTATTGTAAACGGATGAGTCTTTTTTGTTCAAGTTACTAGGAGAGACGAGTCTTTGACTCAAATGTATGCGATCTAAGTCTGCGATCGAGGTTCTTCTGTGATCATTTTCAATTTTTTTATCATCCTCAAATGTGAACCTGATGATGTTTATGCCAAAAGTTGTCGTAAGAATGTTAGATGTCTTACTGGAAGGTGATTTATAGTCCTTATTGCTCACTATTGTAGATGTTGTTGAAATATGTCCATCGTAAATAATATATGTCTGAATTATTTATTCGAGCCTAAGGGGACGCACACGTTAATACGTAAACAATGTTTAATTAGTGTTTTTAGTAAACGATAAATAAATATATTAGTTAAATGTTTAATAGTTAAACATTAAGGACTAATATGCAAAACGGGAAAAAGGAAAGTGAGGGTTTGCCCCTCCTTTCCCTTTGGTCGGCCGAATACCACCTCCATAAGGAGGTGGGATTACTTGACTTGCAAGGCATGTATTGAGGCTATATAAGGAGGCCTTGGGGTTCATTATTTACTAATGGTTTTGTGAAAAATCCCTAAAAACTCAACCAACACCCCTAAGGGTTTGGTTTTCTCCCTTCTTGCGATCGGCCAAAAACAAACAACCCTTAAAGGGTGTGCTTGTTCGATCGTATATCACCACAAGGTGGTTTTGCTCACGTGTTGATTTGATTCAAGTGTCGTGGTGTTCGTTTGCTAAAACACTACTAGTACTAGCACTACTACAAACAATCACATAAACATCCCCCAATAGAAACCGGTTCTATAATAACCACTTCCTATAGTAAGAAGTAGGGAAAAGACACCGGTGTTAATAAAAAAACCAGTCTTTTAATAAGAGATCACTTTTGGGTGGTTCCAGGATATAAGAACCTGGTGTAGTTTGGAGGTTAACTAACATTCTTCCGAAACAA
>BQNB010049092.1:0-29864 GCA_026074375.1 Tanacetum coccineum | reverse complement strand
AGTTGCAATTTCTTCCTTAGATTGATCTTCAGTACCTTCTATTTGCCCAGCAGTACTTTCAACTTTCTCTTCAGTACCTTAAACTTGTTCATCAGTACTAACTTTAGATCCGTCAGTACTAACTTTTGGCTTGTCAGTACTAACTTTATCAAAGTCGGTACTAACTTTTTCTTTGTCAGTACTAATTGCATCTTCAGTACTAAGTCTAACTTCATCAATCTCCTTGTCTTCATCCACCATTTCTCTTATCCTCCCTTCACTTTGAGCATTGTCTGTTTCCATGTGATCAATGTTATCTTCAGGCATTTCATCAAACTGAGGATTCTCCTTTTGCAATCTTCCTCCCATGTTTAGATATAGACTCTTTGTGCTTCCTATGTTTCTTTGAGGAGCTTTTCTTTGGGAGTCTTTGCTGCAATGAGACAGTCTTCAGATATGCTTTGAAATGCTTGATGACAGGTTTAGCTTGCTTCTTGTTTGTACTGCTGATGTTGGATCTCCTAGAATAAGTGTTGAAGGATGAGAGGGATTTATTCTTGATGTGGGAATAGGACTAACATTCACAACTGTTTCCAAATTTGTGAAGTCAGCCTCTGCACCCTCATCATCATAAGATGAATGTGTAAAGATACCATCAGTAGTATCTTCATGAATATCCTCAAGTGGAGGTATTTCAGAGTCATCTTCTTGGGTATTGGTTGTGTCAGAAAGAGATAGTCCCTCATTTGCACTGGCAGTACTAACTGGTATGCTAACGGTATTAACAAAGTTAGTACCGCTAGCTTTAGCTGTTGTGCTAACAGTACTAAAAATGTTAGTACCGCTAGACTTAGCAGCTCCTGCCTGAGTAACCAAGTTCTCAGTTTCTTGTTCAAGATTCTTCCTGAGAGCTTCAGCTTCCTCATTAGCTTCCTTTTCTTGCCTTTGTAGTCTTGCAAGATCATCCAGAAAGACTTGTTCTTCCTCTCTTGGACCTCCTATCTTGTCAGCTGATTTTGAAGCAAATGGGTTTGTTGAAGAATAGGAATGCCATATTGGGAGTTCAAAGCAGTCTTGATTAGATTCAACTTCTTTTTCAGAATCCCCAGCATCAATGTTGTCTTTTGTGCCTGTATGTTGGTTAGATTCTTGTTGACCTGCATGAATGTTAGCTTGATTCTCTGATCTAACAGAATCATAGTTCATAGAATCAGTCAAATAATCAAGGTCAAAAAGCCAAGATGGTCCTTTCCCTGCAACATTGGGTTTGTTCTCTAAGAAGTTTATGTGCAGGTTTTCTTCAACTCTTTTGGTTACTAAATTGTATACTCTAAAAGCCTTGCTTTGTAGAGAATACCCAACCAAAAATCCCTCATCAGATTTTCCAGCAAACTTGCCTAAGTGGTCTATGTGTTCAGATGGTCACATGGCACCCAAAAGGTCTTATATAACTTTATAATTGGTGTTTTACCAGTTAAAAGTTATAGGGGTTTATTATGAGGCTTGGGTACTAATTTCCTGTTTAGAACCATAACAAAGCAAGTCTAACTGCGGGTTCAGCCCAAAAAGTGTTAGGTAAAAATGAATCTGCAAGCATGGTTCTTGCTGCCTCAATAAGGGTCCTGTTCTTTCTCTCAGCAACTCCATTTTGTTGTGGAGTTCTGGCATTGCTGTATTCCCTCTTGATCCCTTTTAAACCACAGAATTCAATAACCTCCTTGTTTTTAAATTCTGTTCCATTATCACATCTAATAATTTTAACCTTTTGATTCAATTGGTTCTCTATTTGTCTTATAAAGTCCTTAAGGATTGCACTAGTTTCATCCTTAGTTCTTAAGAAAAATGTCCAACTAAATCTGCTAAAATCATCAGTGATAACCAAACAATAGGTCTTATGGTTTATGCTTCTTATAGATGTAGGTCCAAACAAGTCCATATGAAGAAGTTGTAGGGGTTGGCTTATAGAGCTAACTAACTTGGCCTTACAAGAAGCTTTGTGTTGCTTTCCTTTCTGACAAGCAACACAAGTGTGGTCATTTTGAAAAAGCTTTGTAGGTAAACCTCTTACAAGGTTTCCCTTCACAAGTCTGTTTAGGTTTTTGAAATTTACATGACCCAACCTCCTATGCCATAAGTTAGATTCATCAGTTGTAGCCTTTGCAATTAAACAAGCCAAACCTCCTAAAGGAACAATGTTCTCTAAATTGAAACTGTACATATTGTTTTGTCTGGGGACTTTAAGTAATATTTGATTTTCATCAGGTAACTTAAAATCAGGAGACAAAACAAGACATTCAGTGTCAGTGAACAGAACCTTGTTCTTTTTGTCACAAATTTGTGACACAGAAAAGAGATTGAAAGGCTGAAGTTCTTTCACAAAGCTTACATCCTCAAAATCTAACTTACCAGTTTTTATTTTCCCTTTACCAGTAATATAGCCTTTACTACCTCCAAAGGCAACAGGGCCACCATTAAAGTCTTGAAAGTCAGCAAGGTAAGCCTTGTTCCCTGTCATGTGCCTGGAACATCCACTATCAATAATTCCTTTATTCTTTAGAGATCTATGTGGATAATCCTGCACATTTAAAAGAAAGTGATTAGACTCTCTTAGGGACCCAAGCCTGTTTGGGCTTGAGTCTGCCTAGTGGATCTTTGAAAGTTGAATAATTTCTAAGGCTAGATCCACCATTGTATTTGGAGAGAATATTATAAATGTATCCTGGTGATCTCCATTTACAACCTGCTGAGGACTTAACAGCAGTGTCCCATTTTTCCCCAACAGTACTAACTTCTTTTACCTTAACAGTATAAACTTTTTGTTTTGAAAAATTTGTTTTTAGTACTGTTGTTCTTTTGAAAGGCCTTGATGATGGTGAATGAGTTTTGTGAGAAACATTTGTTGGTCTAAACAACCCATTCTCAATGCGGTTAACAGTATTAACTTTTCAGAGCGTGCTAGTTAGTATGTCTGTTGTTACTTGTGTTAGCAGTACTAAAATTGTTAGTACCGCTAGCTTTAGCAGTATTAACTAGAGTATATCCAGTTTTTGTTTGTACTGCTAAGGGAACAAATTGATTTTGTTTGTTTACCCTTTGAACATTGGTCCATGTTGGTTTCCTCTCCCCTCTTGCATTACCCTTAGACACATTTTGTTTGTTTAGTTCAACTTGTTTAGCCAATTTTACATGATAATCACAATTTATTAAATGACTAAAAAACTACCACAAGACAAAACGCTCTTTCAGTAAAACTCTGCCCCAATTCTTTGTGTTATCCTTGGTTTTTGACTATGTATAGACTGATTTCTTAAACATTTTCCCTAGGAGTTTTTACCTTGCTTGTTAGCAAAAACTTGATTTATCAAGTCTTTTAGTTTGCACAGTCACATTCTCATCATCACTATCTGATTCATACTCCTCAATGATAGGAGCATCAGACCAAACCTTAGGTTGAACTTCTACATTTGATTCATTGACAACTGGTTCAGACACTAATTCAGAAGGTTCTGTACTAATGTTAGAGTCACAGGTATCAAGTTCAGTTGTTTGAGATTCAGATTCACTTGGTTGAGACTTTCTTGGACCATATGTATATTGTGAGTCATCTATTTCAACATCAGGTCCAGAGGGCAAATAATTCCCTGTCATGGGTGGAGGAACAGCTTGCATTTCACTTGGTTTAACAAGCCTTGTATGCAAAGGTCGATTTTCAGAATCACTTTTATTGCACACAAAGACACTTTGTGAAATTTCATTTTCAAACTCCAAAATTTTCCCTCTATAGCTGTAATCACCATACCTTAGCAAAATTTATCAGATGCATATTATGATCATTTATAATTTTACCTAAAGATTTTTTGAAGAATGATTCATTTGTCTACTATTACTTCCAAAAATCATCTTTTCTTTTTGAGCTTTAGCAACAATTTCCTATGGTATGTTAAAAAATCTGTTTTATATCTAAATCTATTCTATTTCATAAATTTGATTTTTTGTTCCATACCAAAGTTGACCTGTTGATGGGCTACCAACTGTGCTTAACTTTCTTAAGACCGTGAGGTAAGCCTTTATTTCTACACTAGCTATCACTAAGTTGCCTCTCTTTGAGGATCATAGAGTCTTTTAAAGGTAGATTAGACTCTTTACACTCATTAGAACAGGAAGGTACCTGTGTGTCTGATGCTGAGCTGTTGCTAGCCATGAAAGCAAAATTTTCATCATCTTCTGAATGAGCTGTCCAATCAACACATTCTCCATCAATGTCACAATGCTCTGACTCTTCTTTTTTTTCAGTCTTTTCCCATCTTTTATTTCCAGAATTCCATCCATACTCTTCTCCTGTATCTTCCTATGTTCTCCACTCTCTGGCAAAAATGCCTGTTTTGTGGCAGTTGTAGTCATGCCACCTTTGTTTTATCAAAAACCAACAGGTTCTTTTGCATCAAACTGTAGCTTTCTACCAGTCTTCTTGTAGAACTTCTTTATTCTCATGGAGATCATTGCCACTTGCCATTTTAAGTCCATTTCTTCAAGGTCATATTCATCAACCTGGTCTAAGTCCTCATGATCCAATTGAGGACAACTAGATTGACTTGCAAGCAAGGAATATGATGATGTTTGTTCATGCTTTGAATAATGACCAGAAGTATTGGAAACACCATGAGCGGTACTAACATCATTAGTACTGCTGGTGTTTTCAGAAACAAATGCTACATTTTGCAAGTTGGAAGATGATGCAGTAGAGCCTTTTACATCATTTTCAAAGACTCTCAGATTGTTGTACAAGTCATCAAAGCTGAGACTGTCCATTCCTGGTTTGTTCCTCATAATTAAGGAAACTTGTAACCAAGCAGAAGGTAGAGATCTTAGAAATTTTTGATTTGCATCTTCAGTAGATACACCTGCTCCATGAATCTCTAACTGACTGAGTAGACTTTGAAATCTCTCATATCCTTTGTGAATACCATCTGAGTTGGATACAGTGAATCCTTCAAACTGTTGCTTCAAGATGTACTTCTGCATCTTTTTGGATTCATCATTTCCACCAAATCTGGATTTGATGGCATTCCACATTTCTTTTGCATCAGTCATTCTTCATGGATTTTGTAGATGATCTTCTGGAATGGCCATTAGCAAGGTTGTCCTAGCTTTTCTTTCTCTTTCTCTTACCACTACTTCTTCTGCTGTTTTAGGAGGCAAAATTTTCAGTTGTCTTGTTGTATCAGTTGTGACTGACACAAGACCATTCCCATTTTAGATAACCTCCCAAATTGGATAGTCTGTATGAGCCAAGTAGTGTTCCATCTTCATAGCCCATATATAATATTCTCCCTTTTTGAGAATAGGGAGCTTTATTGTTGAGACTGTATGAGGAGTCTGTTGTGTTGGTGTTTGTTGTGTTGCTGGTGGAGGTGGTGGTGGTGGAATCTCATCTTGTGTTCAGAGTTTCTCAAAGCTCTGATACCACTTGAAGGTCCTGATAAACTGAATGGATCTTTGCAGCCTATAAAGGATGATAGCCAAGATGTATAAATACAAACGACTATGTAGAAACAATGACTTGAATACAATATGTTAATGCGGAATCTTAACGCAGGTACCAAGAAGAACAATGAACAACTGAATAACAACTTTATTAAAGTGTTCTTGAGAATTACAGATTTGTTCATATATATATTCAACAACCATGTCTAACTATGCCAAAGGTGATCCTTTTATATACTAAGGATAACCCTAAAGGCTTACAAATCTTTTTCTAAAATATCTTTTAAATATCTTCTCAACGGTACTAACTAACTTTCTACTAACGGTACTAACTAACTAACAGTACTAACTATTTTGTACTGTCGGTACTAAGTATAACTGACAGTACTAACTATTTGTACTGTCGGTACTAAGTTAAGAAAACATTAATCCTAACATATAGTCGGCCAACCCCTAATCTTACCTTTGTGTTATGATATCCAATATCCTACAGATTGTGATAGTAGTGAGCTTGTATGGACCTTCAAGAATGCATTTACTCAAGGCTTCACCATTTGGTCTTGTATCAAGCATTGGTGGTCGATCTCTTGATCCAGCTGCCATGATGTTGTTATGCATTTGACTGTCGGTTATGGATGTTGTAATTGGAGTAGTCATGATAAATGATTTGTGTGTTGTGAAGTGAAAATGATGTGAAGGATCTTAAGTAGATGTGTTGTGATTGAAGTTGTGGTTTAATGAATGCAATTAACGTCCACGGGATTTTACAGATCTATGATTTAAACCGAGAAAAGAATAAACTTTTACGGGATTTTACAAAATCAAGAAAAAACCGTGAATGTATAACTGATTAGTAATTAAGGTTTGTTTGTGTAGAATTAATAGTCTTTTAAAACTTTGTCCTTGATTTAGTTATGGTAAAATTGTTTGTCTTTAAAGTCCTTGTCCAAAATCGTCCAAAAATAGTTCACCGAAAATGGTTTTGTACTGAAATTAAGATGATCGAAAATGGTTGTCGAAATTAATTTTCGGTACTGGAAAAAGAAATAAGTAAACCCTACCTAATCAAATAAGCAAACCGCTGCCTATACAATGAAAAACTGTTGACAAAATATAATTCAAACCGTTGCCAAAAAAATTATCAAACCGCTGCCAAACAAATGAGCAAACCGCTGCCAATAAAATTCCAGTAAACCGCTGCTATTATTAACAAATCCACTAGCAGAAAAGTCTTAATAAACCGTTGCATTTCTTGACAAACCGTTGGCACGATTTTAGTCAAACCGCTAGTCCAAAAACTTATCAAACCGCTGCCTATGAATAATCAAACCGCTGGCCAAATGAAATGGACAAACCGCTGCCAATTTTCAAGTTACAAACCGCTGCCAATTGAACACAACTAAACCGTTGGCTTAAGAAAATTCCTAAACCGCTACCAATGTTGAACCCGGTAAACCGCTACAATAAAAATTAGGACAAACCGCTGCTTCTCAAACACCAAATGGCTAGCAAGTATTAATTTGGGCAGAGTTTTGTTTAAGTAAGCCAAGATAAATGTCAAACCGCTAAACCTGTACTCAAACAGTTGGCAAACACTATAAACCAATGCTTATAAGATAAGCAAACCGCTACCTTTTTTTAATATCAAACCGCCAGTAATAAAGGAGTCCAAACCTCTACCTATCACTTTCAATAAGTACAAGTTGTTTTCTTATCTTTTGTATGCTTGCTACAACTCGACTACTAGACAAAAACAAGTACACGCCTTGTTGTTTTGTACAAAACCGGCTAGAAAAAAAACATAAGTGTACGAATTTAACCAAACCGCTACAAGGAAAGATGCTTAATTATATCAAACCGCCATCAAGAAGTTCGTAAAAAGAAGCTAGAAACCTTCAAAAAAGAAAAAAAATAAGAAATAACTAAACCGAATAAGCTATGGAAACCTTAAGAGAGAAGCTATAACGAGTTGTAACAAGAAAGGAACAAAGCTTTTTCAAATCACAACTAGCAAGAACCTTAAGAAAAAAACAAAGAGGCCGTGACTTAATAAGCTACCAAGAAGCACTTTTTACTAGAGAATAAGCCATGAATTCTTGAACCAAATAAGCTATAGAAGAGATGAACAATAAAGTACATGAATTACTAATCCTATAGCTTAAAACCGAATGCTTAAAGGCTTAAGATTAAGCTTAAAATAAGCATGAACACCCAAACTTATCACCTATCTACCCGAGGCTCTTGATACCAAATGTAGGAACCAAGAAATCACTCACTTCACATACATGTTACACGAATTAAAGAATAAACAAGGAAGAAAATAGGAAGAAGTTAGAGAGAGAAAGTAGAAAGAGAAAGTGAATGGTTGATTAAACTTGCAAGAGAAAATTACAAAGTGAACCAACACCTTATCCATCCTTAGAGAGGGGTATTTATAGTTAGACATCATATGTTGGACGCTTAGCTTTTCTAACACGGACCAGGCCTGGTCTTGCTTGGGATTAAACACACACCACATACAATATTAGATTACTAAACGAGCTTGATATTCTAATCTAGCCTATCACAATGTTACATAAATGAATGACTGAGACCTATTATTCTTAATGAACGAACTTCATTGTTCGACTCAATATTTTGAGGCTAACACAAACTAACCTCTATCTATCCTTAGTCCAAGCTTTCTAACCAAGATTTCCTAAACCTCCAACACATCATTCACATAACACATATATGATAACATCTATATAATAGCACATTATAACCGGTTTACTTACCTTGAATCTAAGTTAAGTTTATCAAGAACATCATCATCTTCCTCACTTGCTTCCTAAGCCAAAATCATCATAAACCATAAACATTTTAAACACATAATTAGAGCACCATAATAATGGTTTATACAACTATTAGTTATCTTGTAACACCTTTAATCATCATATGATTGTATCTTGATCATATGATTAAAACCCCTGAAATTACTAACTTTAATCAATATAACTTTACTTATAATTATTCTAACCTTATCACTTTACTTTAAAACACTTTTTACCTAAAACCCTCAAACTGGGTACATAAACCCTAACTCATAATATACTAGTTCAAATCAATAGAAGGTTACTTACTTGTGTAGGATCATTGGTGTAAGCTTATTTCTTGATTAGGGACCTCTATTCACCTTCAATCATCAATTAGACAATCATTGTTTCTCCCTCCTTTCTTTCTTGGTACGACACACACGCAGGCATCATCATTCTCTAGAATTCTTTGGAATGTCTGGGAATTATTTGGATATATATTAGTTACTACTTTGGACATTTGGCAATTTAGGTCCCTTAAGTTCATTCCTTTTAATATTGGCCACATTAACTTATATAACTTATTTACCTCTTGAAAACTTTAGTCCTTTAAGTCTATTTTCTTATAAACATGACACACAATATTTTCTAACACCATTTATATAATATTAATACTTATAGTTTGACTATCGGGTTGGCTAGCCATTCATATAGCGTCTTCAAACTTATAAAAGTCATAGTTAAACTTATTCTATGGAATTATCGTAATGAAATACCTAAAAACTGGTTTTGGAGTGTTACAAATCTATCCTCCTTATTTAGATTTTGTCCTGGAAATCTCTTCGTCTATCATTAACCAAAACTTGGTCATATTGACCTAACATTACATCTTAGCATTCTCAAACATATGCTTAACTAGTTGCATCAACCTACATAGTTTTGCAACTCTAGCCATGCTATAATACCTCTAATTATCCTTATCTCGTTCTATTTCGTGCTCATTCTTATCATACTTATGCTTTTTCTAATGAACCGTCATTTATGTGACATTTATCATTTTTAATTCTATCATTTTAGTAACTTTTTTCAATATCATTACGTTCCCATTCATTTCTTTTCAAAATTTTCATCAAGAACTACATGTCACTTGAGAAATTGCATTATCTTGACTTATCATAAGTCAACATTAGGTTATACTTTCTTATTTACTATAATCATTTTGACATTCTTTTTATCGGTTCCATTACAACACTTTTTGTTACTTCTTTTTAGTAAATTTTCATCAAGGATTATAAGTCACTTGGAATAATTCAATACTTTGTCTTATACCTTCCACATTCACACTGGAAACGTGCCATAAGGCATACTATAACATCAATTCAACTTTTATATTTTAACCCATACACTTAACATCTAAAACTTAGCTTTCTCTTTAAAGTCTTTACTAAAATCCATTCTTAACTTCTTATTTTTCTTATCTTATTCCCTACATCATCTAACTACTTTTAGACTCTCATCTTCTACTTTTTTAATCTCTCTCATGTCATGCTGAGAAACACATAAGCCCGCTTATCTATACTTCTTTATTTATATTAAGAAGCATCTCAATCAATGTAAATAAAGAAATATAAACTTATGGTTCGGTGGTTCACAATTTCTTTATTTAAATGAAGAGGCGTCTCAATACATTTAAATAATGAGATTATAAATCATCCTACTTATACACTTCTGACATAACAATCAACTACTATTACATACTGTAACTTTCAACCTTTTTCGCATTTTACATTTATTGACCCTTATTCTTTCATTTTTCTACACGTTACATTTTTACTCCTTTTATCCTTGGATCCAGATCATTATCACATTCTTTTTAAAGGGACTTTAACCTTACCCTTGCGGTACCATTAACATTCACTTTACACTTTAACAAGCTTGGCCAAGCTGGATGAACCATTATGTTCATCATTAACATTAGGTTATCACGAAATATACCATTACATTTCACACTGGATCCAAGCTTTGTTTAAATTCATCATTCTATACTCCTTTTTATCATTTACATATTTTTCTAATAATATACCTTTCCATTTCCATGTTTTATTGCCTTACGCAATTTATCTCATACTTTATCATCTTTCATTTACTATAAAAGATCCAAAAGATACTTGTCATTCTCACTTATTCATATTCATATACATTTCTTGTTTTCTTGTCAACCCCACGTTGACCTCATGATTAGTTCTATACCAACACTTTCTTTTAATCCATTAAATATTTTCACGTATATAAACCTTATTCTTTATCATTTATTCATTTGGTTTACTTTAAGACACATTCATTTATCCACTTTACTTATCATACATTTCTTCGTGTATTAACATGGTTCTATTCATTCTTTATCATTCATTTAACGCATTTAACATCATTTAAGAATTCTAGCGCAACTCTTCTTAAACATCATTCATACGTATCTCGTACTTAATCATGTCATACTATTGCATTATACTTTATCATGTTTTATACATTACATGACTTCTCATACTTCAACCCTTTATAGTAATTCATATAAGCACTTACTTTCAATACATAATTCTAAATTAAGCAACTTTTTCATAACTAAAAGATATTCACATTATCTAGCTCATATTTACGTACTTTTATCATTACTTATTAAAATGAAATTCTATGCATTTATCTTAGCTTAAACATGTCTTTTAATTTATATCTTCATATACATCTTACATCCCTTACATATTCAAAGAACCTATCATAGATTTTACATTATAATAACATATACTTTTATATTTAACACTTCTTCAATAAGTGTTTCACGTCATTATCCGTATCAATAATCCCTTAGGTCTATAGCAAAATAATGTGTGCATAAACACACATCTTTATAACTCTGAAAAACACTATAAAACTGACTAAAAACATAAAATATGGAAAATTATATTGCAAATATGTTTGTATTGTGTTTTTATGTCTTACAGGTACAAAGGATTGAAAACAAAGCAAAAACTGGAATTTTCGGGTTCGATTCGATCAAGTTTTCTCATTATTCAAGATCAAGACGAAGTCGTTAATATTTCCCGAGCATGCTATTGGAAAGAGCACGAGATTTCGAGTTCAACGGTGCCTTTTTTTGTTTATTGGGCGGGCCCGTAACCCGTTATATGGGTCGGGCCAGCCCATACGAGAGCTAACCCAATATTTATAAATCAAGCCCATCATTATTAATGTGCAAATCAAGCCCAGCAGCTAGAGGTTATAATCCTAACCCAAACTAGTCCCAAGACAATGAAGTTATGTTAAGAACCATTCGGCCCAACATAATGCAAAGCCCAAATGAATAAATGATGGTAACAAATTGAGTTTTTAACTGAGCAAAAGAAGAAACCAACAGATCCCCACGTGCCTTAGAATAAATTCATGAAATGTCACATGACCATCCACTATGTATTTATTGGCAAATCAATTGCTGACACATGGCACCCTAATTTATTACTCAATTCACATTTTGAAATGAAAGGGACGGGTAAATTTGATGCGTTTATTCAACGCAAAGAAACAAGGACACGTGGTGGCATGTTACTTGTGGATCGGGTATACGAGGTATCGATCACGAGGTAGTCATTACTGCGTTTTTATTACGCATTTCTTATGACGCAAAAATTACAAGAGTACCCTCACCCTTGGATATAAAGATGTACGCATGCAGCATTATGAGAGATTAGTTTTTGAGTAGCAGTGGTAGTTTAGCTTTAGTTTCTCTAAAAAATCTTGTTTAGCTTATTTTAGTCTTATTGTTCAGCCTATTTAGAATTGTTGTAACAGCTTATTTTTCTCATTGGATAATGAAACATGTTTGAGTTTGGATAAGAAGTGCTTATTGGTTAGCTTATACTTTCATCTCTTGTCTTTTTTCTCTACTTTGCTTATTTTTGTGAAAAGCTTTTCAGTAGCTTATAATAGCTTTTGAGTTTCTCAGCTTATTTCCACAAGTCGAATAAGCCCTCTTGTAGCTTATTCGACCTAGTAACAAGCTCAAAGTTTCCAAATAAGTTTTGGCTTAATAATTTTTTTTGTTTTTGTTTCTATGTTCTTTGTTAGTGTAACACCCTCAAAAATGGGTCGCAGCGGAAATGTGTCAGGGGACGTTACTTCATAATATAATAGCTCAAGATACAAGAGAACGACCTCTAAATGTGTCATGTGAAAAGTAATCTCGTTGATTTTCTTGAAATTGATATAACATTTGTCCCATAATTGCATCACAATGAAAAGCTTAAAAGTAATACAACGAGATTTGATCATTTGTATGTAAGAAGAAATCCATGAATGTAATCTTGTCAAATTTAGACTCCAATGCACATTAAGTAAGCCAAGCATCTAATTCACCTAAGAAAAACATGCTTAAAAGTGTCAACATTAAAGTTGGTGAGTTCATAGAGTTTTGTAAGTATAAATGTAAATGTTGGAATCTAAAGATTTATAAAGTATGTATGACCGTTTCAATCCTTATAATAATCGCCAAAAGTGTAAGAGTAAATGTAGAACCAAAAGAGTTTAGTGTTTATTGCTTCGCCGCAATATAATGAAAAGTGTTCAGAAATTAGTAATGTTCAATAAGTAGTATGGACAGTGAGATCGTTGATTTTCCAAAATGTATGGGTCTACTATAACAAATACAGTACCACATAAATAATATCTACTGTTGCACTAAGCTCATGACACTGAAGCTCGACATCTATGTATGCAATTTAATGCAAATAAAGGCCCGTGTAGATGTTCAAACCCGTAAACATCCAAATTGCTCCGACATGTATGCATTCGTGTTTCAGTACTGTCGAAACTAGTGAGAGCTACTCACCCGAACAGGGATGTCAATCCCAAATAGATCTATTTATACACTCGCGCTTCCTCAACCGGTCCTCCGGTCAAGAATTTAACAGTTCATGATAATGGGCAATGGTGGGTTATGTTACTTAGGCACATGTAAACAGGAGATGATAACCGAAAACACTTGTGTCCAATAAAAATTAACCATTGTATTCGTAAATAGCTTTGAGTACTTAAATCCATAAGTAGAAAAGAGTGTGATATAAATCAAGTAATTGAGTTTGTAATGAGTATGTAAACAACTTCGTAAACGTGTATGCAAATGAGTACGTGACAAAGTATAAAACCAAGTTTGTAATCAACCATGTAATTGTGTTTGTAATGAATTGCAAAATCAAGTGTGTAGAATAGTATGTAAAAGATATTGTAAACGAACATGTAAATAAGTTGTATTGAGCATGTATTCTCCCCCGAGATTTGTAAAGTAAATGTAAAACAAGTGAAAGATGGGCTATAAACTCACCGTCAGTGAATGATTGATTATCTAATTCAAATAAGTGAATCGTCTTGGCAATCCGAATGCAACCTAATTAATTATACGCCGTATGAGTATAATGTATTATATATAAATAAAGCATCACATGTTATATAGTCACACCACCACCTAATAGTTTTTATTAAATCTTTAAAAGTTAAATTAATAATTAACCCGTACTTTGTTAAATAAAAGTATATGTACTTGTACTCGTCAAGAAAAATGTTATTTTTATTTACCAATGTATCATTTATAAAAATGTATGATTTAATATTTTTATTAATTTCATAATGATATTTCATTATTAATTTAATTGTTTTATAAAAATAATGTATAATAGTAAAAATAGTGCGCGTGATTTTAAAACCTCATATCTTTATCGTTTTGACTCCGTTTTATACGTTTCTTATGTCCACGGCTTCGTATTAAGAAAATCTATCAAAATATCATATTTATAAAAATTAAACCTCTGATGAACAGTAACTTTTACTGTTCATCACAGTTTATAAAAACTGTTTTTATAAGATTAATTATACGTAACTTGTTTAAAGCATAACTTGTTCATTTTAATTCCGTTTCTCGAGTTTCTTACGCCCTTGGATTCGTTATAAAAGGTACTATGTTTATAAAATATTAAATTTTATAGATCAGATCTGAGACAGGAAGTTCTTATATAAAATAACTTTTATAAAATCACTTTTATACGATTAATTAACGTAAACTTGTAAATGTCATATCTTCTTCGTTATAAATCCGTTTTTCGAGTTCTTTACATGCTCACGATCCTTGTAATGAGTACTATTTTAATAAAATATAAAATGTATAACTTAAGTGACGATTTCCAACAGTAGGTATTTAAAAGTTAATTAGGGTTTTTGATTAATAAAACAAGTTTTATAATTACTTTTATTTAGGAATCTTGCACCATTATTTTACCATGTTTTTTACCATATGTCATACATATAATAAGTCCTCTATTAGTTCATAACACTTGTTCAAATGAAATCCATGTCCTTGTGATCTTTTGATACATAAGTTTGTAGATAAACCTTCAACACCATTTAATTTGTAAATCATTCATATAAATTATTTAACACTTTTACTAAGCATGTCCCTTTATTTCAAGTATTATTTTACTATATACAATATAAAATTCGAATTTAGTAAGCTCCTAAATACCTCATATAACACAAAAATGAATCTAGGTGGTGTTTAACATATATAACAAGTATGTACACATAAGATAATGAATGAATGAATATTGAATACTTTAAATAGACCTTATAGAAGATGAGTAGGATGATGAACACAAGATATAAACCCTAACCAAGCTTCCAAAATCAAAACCCTAATCAAGAAAACCCTAAATATGTTTTCTTGATTAATCCTTGTTAAACCCAAATCCAAGCTTGCTAATACCTTGAGTAACCTTAGATGATCTTAGAATGAATGCTAGTACACTTGGAATACCTTAGAAAATCAAAGATATATGGAACCCTTATTGTAAAAAGAATGCCGTGGGTTTTGGTATGATTTAGAGAGGATGGTGTGCTTTAGTAATTTGTTTAGAGAGTGTAAATGTTACTAGTGTGTATACCTTCCTTTATATAGTAACTAGGATACCATAAACTACTAAAAATGAAACCATGGAATGAAGTGGTTTGGGTACAAGGTTGTAAGAACTCCTCTCCTCCTCCCTAGGCAAAACTCACGGCTCAACATGGTCCTTTGTACCTTGACAAGCCAATTTATGGAAAATAGGGGTTGGAGTACAAGTTGTAAGAGTTCTTAGTTGTAAAGTTAAAGTTTTATGGGTTTATGGATTTGTTTTATGTCTTATAAGCTAGGATCCGGTTTTGAGGGGTTATAAATAAATAAAATAAGTTAATTTTGGGTATTGGGTATAAAAGTGGGTATTTGTTTGAGTGTAGATGGGTAAAGGTGCTTCCGGGTATGTCCGAACGTAATTTATTGCGAAACGTAAGCGTTTTACGTAACCAACAAAAATAAATTATGAAAAGTTATAAATTATACTCCTAAAAATCATATAACACTTGCTTGATGTAAACTTTAATTTGTTTGGTGTCCGTTTACGTTGAACGTTGATTTTTAGTTTACGCGATTTAACTATACGATAATAATTAAAAGCAAACGCGCAAAACTCTAAAAATAAATAATGGAATAATTAAAGTCGTAAATGACCTGAAAATGAGAAATGTTACAGCGAAGGTATCGTATGAGCTCTACACTTTTTAATAAAATAGTCAACGATATCTTAAGTTATGATGTTCAGCCTATTCCCGAGTATTTTACTTATTTTAGCTCACGGCTCAATGCGACCGGTCGTAAGAGTATTGGTCCTATTTTAAAGTGCACATCCGTCATACGCCAACTAGCGTACGGTACTGCACCTGATGCATTTGATGAGTATTTTCAAATTGCTAAACGTACTTCACGAGAATGTTTAGATAATTTTACTAAATGCATTCACGTTTTATATGATCATAAGTTTTTAAGAAGACCAGGTGCAACTGATATTGAAAAAACATATAATTCGCACGAAGAAAAACATGGACTCCCGGGAATGCTAAGGAGTATTGATTATATGCATTGGGATTGGAAAAACTGCCCAAAGTTATTACATGGGCAGTTCAAAAGAAGGGATTATAAATACCCAACTCTTATGTTAGAAGCTGTTGCGGAACAAAGATTGTGGATTTGGCATGCATATTTTGGGGTTCTTGGGGCAAATAATGATTTAAATGTGTTATATGGTTCCCCATTATTTGATGATGAAATTGCTGATATAGCTCCAGAATGTCCGTTTATAGTAAACGGGCATACATACAGGAAAGGTTACTATTTAGCCGACGATATTTATCCGAAATGGTCTAGGTTTGTCAAAACGTTTTCTGTTACAAGGGATGCCAAGACCTTTAAGTTTAAAACAGTTCAAGAAGCTGCAAGAAAAGATATTGAACGGGCATTCGGAGTCCTACAAGGTCGTTGGGGTATTATACGACAACCCGCGCGTGCAATGCAAATCAACAACCTCAAGAGAATCATGTATTGTTGTATAATTTTACATAACATGATATTGGAAAACGAGGGATTTGAAGTTAACCTGAATCATATGTTCGTGAGTCCAGAACCGAACATGGTTAGAAGCTGGGTCGAAAGATGTGATTTACATGTTAGGAAGGCAAAAGAACTTCGCGATAGGAAAACGCACATCGATCTTCGACAAGACCTTGTGGAGCATCTATGGAATAATCAGTAGTTTGTGTTTTTATGTAATGTTTAAGTTTTATGATATTTAAGTTTTTATGTAATGTTTAAGTTTTTATGTAATGTTTAAGTTTTATGATATTTAAGTTTTTATGTAATGTTTAAGTTTTTATGTAATGTTTAGTTTTATGTAATGTTTTATTATTTAATTTAAGTTTTATAAGTTTTTTAATTAAAAATAATAATAAATTAGAAGATGCTTCAATCTTTTATGGATTTGATCTTGGCGGGATCCACGTGAATGCTTGACTGTCATATGTGGCGAGAAATTATACCTCGGGAATCTAAAATTCAATTTAGAGATTTAGCATAGATTTCATTCTTTTTAAGTAATCCAGAATTACCTTAGATGTTCTTTATGTATTTTTTTTTTAATATATAGTCAATACAGACAATCATTAAATTATCTAAATATGGTTTCAACCGATAATGAGATCCATAAATACCGACGGTACGTTCGTCTCAAACAAATGAAGTACCTTGAGAAATGTTAATGACCATATCGAGTTCTGAATGTCGTCTTTGGAATATCCTCTTCATGTACTCGAAGCTGATGATAACCAGATCGCAAGTATAACTTAGAATAAACACTGGATCCTTGAAGTTGGTCAAATTAATCGTCGAATCCTTAAGGTGGATAAAGCTATTCTTTACGTCGGCTTGTTTAATTTCTCAATAGTCGATGCACATTCAAATGATCTGTCTTCTTTTTGACAACAGACCGGAAGCTTTCCAAGGTGAGGAAATGGGTTCTATGAAGCTTGTCGAAATTCCTTAGTTGGTTTGACATCTTTCATCTCGAACGGTGCTAATTGATAAGGCGCCCGTGTATAGGGCTATCTTAAGTGTAATCAAATTGGTTTTTGAAATTTTCTTGTTGGGCTGGTGGAATACCGACAATTTTCTCTCAAGAATATTCGAGAAAATCCAAAATGATTGGGTACGTATTAAGTCGCTTCTCCTTTGAATTATCTTTCGACCTCCGTTATCGGTAATATGTGCCAAAAGACATGGATCCTTTAGCAAGTACTTTTGGTATTTGGTAACAGAGATGATGTTTAATCGGACCGTGTCGTTGTCGCTTTGTCACTAGATCAATTATTGTTTCATTTTCCCATGAATCAATGAGACGATCTTCTCAGGCATGAGTATATGGATGTTATTTTTGAAACCATATCACATACCTATGAGGACGTTGAAACCTACAAAGTTATATGGGCATTAGGTGATTGTTTCATGGATGATTTAGTAAATTCTCTATGGCAGAGCAATTTGATAGCTGAATTGTCCTAGGTGACTTATAGTGATTTTTTGTGTCTTGGGCTTTTCGGCTTAGGAATTGGATAAGATGTTAGTCAACTTTATAGTCAAGATGAGATGTAAAGGTCCTGCTTAGTTGCTATGGTTACTATACTGATTTCCCCAAAGTAAAGCGTTTTAGAATCGCTCACAAACTTTTTTTTTTCTTCAAGGATGTAAGTAAAAATGAATTTATTGAACAATGTTACATTGGTGACTACTCTCAGCAATGGGCATTGTCCTTCCTGAATTAAATAGGTGATCTAGGTAGGTATATTTGAGGTTTTAACGATGCGCATCTCATTTTCGTCCAAAAATTATGTTATGTTTAAAGCAAGTATCAAAGAGTTTTATAAGATGACAAAATGATTAAATGTGGATGCAGGTGTGATAGGATGACATTAAAATGGTTTGGAGAAAACGTATGATGGTTATCAAGCGATAGTTATTGACTTATGAGTTGATAATTAAAATACTTTATGTGATGAGAATATGGTTTCATAAGGTAAGAACAAGATACTTCTAAACAGTTTGGTTAGTAAACGTAGTTTTTCAAGTGTTGCAAAATAGAATATTAGATGTCAAGAGTAATGTATAATGGTATTTTTGAAATGATTGACGAATAGTTATAAAAAGTTAGTTTATTTGATACGATTGGTAAGATAATTGTAACGACAGTAGGATGGTTATAAAATGATAGTTTATCAATGAAAGTAAGGTAGTTTGTAATGACATCGACTGGTTGCTAAAAGTCTAATTTTTTTAATTAAAAATTCTAAAAACAACTTTAATGGTCAATACTATAAATTGTTCTTGTGGTCGTTATCAAAATAAACTTCGAGGAATCAGTGTCAAGTTCATAATGTAATTGTATGGAGTTTGTTGTGATAACCAATTGTGCACGAAATGATACAAATAGTTTTAATTTTTTTTGCCATTGAAACAGTTTATAGAGAGACAACGAAATAGTTTATTGTGTGAAATGATTCCGTTTCATAACGTCATTTTGTTTAGTACGCAGTTTGCAAGGATAATAGAGATGTTGAAATAAAAATTGACGAAGTTTTCATAATACCACAATTTGATAGTAATTGGGTTCATTGTTTCTTATCACACAACAAAAGACTAAGGTTTTTCTTAATACTAAAATCTCCAATACAAGTAGTACATACATCATGAAGCCAAGATATCTCATGAGTGCGTTCGTTCGAACTGACTGGTCACGTGCTCCTTGAGTTTCCTAAAGTCATCTCCTAGTCTGACGCGGGGACTCTTGAACCGCAGCCAACTGTGCTCAATCTTAACACGGTGTTCTCACGGTTAGTGTTATCTTCTCGATTGCCTTCTATAGTCTTGATCTAGCACGCAATGAAGCCATTTTCTGCATCAGCAATGTCTGCCTAATCTCAGTGCCGTCAAGCTCCTCCTGTATGGGCACTCCTATTAAATGCTTCTTGTTGCTCGTATAGCCTCCCGCTAGTTGGGCTTGTTGTCCTCATTGGCCGTGCAGGAAAAGAAAACTGCAGCGACCAGGCTGCTGGTTGTGGAGGAAATCTACCTGGATATACGATGGGTTCCCCAAGATTCTCCCCTGCAGGGACGGGATGGTGGATGCAATCCATAATTCTGCACAAACAAAAGTTTATTATAAAGTATTTATATGAATCCATGCAGGATGCTGTGCATGTGAAAAGGTAACACTACGATGTCCGAGGATGTTGGTGAAATGTATATGCACACATGCAGGGATGAAAATGGACGACATGCGAAATGGAATCGCTGCTGGTATGAATGTACGATGGATGAATGAATGTGGGATAAAATAATCTAAAGATAGATTAATGTTTAGGGCACTACGAAAGTTTATAGTATACTTTGGTCTTAAGAAATGTTCTTATATTATATAAAAATTTATATAATAAGTGTAAAATATTTCGCCAAGGCAGTGTAAGTGTATATATATATATATATATATATACATATATATATATGACCAATAATAATATACTTAATATATTATAAACACGTATGTGAACCATGCAGCATCTAGTATACCTAACTAATTGCACACTGTATTGTATGAATGATGGGACCCATGAAAATCCATTTGTATGATGCAATGTTTGAAAACGGTTATAGTCCAAGTAAAATATTTGACCTGGTGCTCTTGTAACCTTAGGCTTGGTACCAATCTGTTACACCAATAGAGTGTATTACTTCTTGCATGTTTATTTTTGTCGCATTCAGAAATATGTCCGGGGCGTTAATTCATAATATAAACAGCTCAATACCAAAAGGAACGACATCTAATGATGTCGCGTGTGAAAAAGTAATTCGATGATTTTCCTTGACATTGGATATTAATTCTGTCCATTCATTTGCATCACCAGAAAATCTTAAAAGTAATACAACGATGATTGATCATTTGTATGTATGAAGAAATTAACATGAATGAAATCTTGATTCAAATTTAGTCTCAATGACATTAAGTAAGCAGCATCTAATGCACCTGAGAAAATATGTTAAAAGTCGTCAACATTAAAGTTGGTGAGTTATTAGAGTTTTGTAAGTATAAATGTAAAATGTGGGAATCCAAAGTTTTTAAAGTATGTATGAAATTTCCAATCCTTATAATTAACTCGCCAAAGTGTTATGAGTCAATGTAGAACCAAAAGTGTTAGTGTTTATTCGCTTCGCCGCATATAATGAAAAATTGTTCATAAATTAGTAATGTTCAATAAGTTGTAAATGGGGACGTGAATCGTTGATTTTTCAAAATGTATAGGACTCTACTATAACAGATACAGTACACATAATAATATATTCTGTTGCGGCTATGCTCATGACACTGAGCTCGAAATCCTATCTATGCAATTTAATGCAAATAAAGCCGTGTAGATGTTTCAACCGCAAACATCCAAAATTGCTACTGGACATGTATGCATTGTGTTTCAGTATTGTCGAAACTAGTGAGAAGTACTCACCCGAACACGGGATGTCAATACCCAAATAGATTTGTTATACAGTTTCGACTGAAGCGGCTTCCTAAACCCGTCCTTTACGGTCAGAATTTACAGTTCTGATAATGGGCAATCGGTTGGGCTTTTGTTACTTTAGACATTGTTAAACAGGTGTGATAAACGGAAAACACTTGTGTCCATAAAAATTAATCGATTGTATTCGTAAAAAAAGCTTTAAGTACTTAAAAATCCTAATTTAAGTACGAAAAAGAGATGTGATATATATCAAGTAATTAGTTGTAATGAGTATGTAAAACTTAAGTAACGTGTTTGCAAAATGTGTACGTGGTCAAATGTTATGCAAACCAAGTTTGTAATCATCCATGTAATTGTGTTTGTAATGAATTAAAAATCAGTATGTAAACAAGTGTGTAGATAGTATGTAAAAGGATATTGTAATACGAACATGTAAATAAGTTGTATTGAGCAGCATTTTCCCCGGAGATTTGTAAAGTAAAATGTTAAAAACAAGTGAATGAGGGGTATAACTCACCGTAGTGGAGATGATTGATTATCTAATTCAAATAAGTGACTTCGTTTCTCGCATCCGAAGCAACCTAACTTAGTTATAGGCGTATGAGTATAATGTATTTATATATAAATAAAGCATCACATCGTTATATAGTCAACAACACACCTATTCGTTTCGGTTTGTACTTTCGTCTTCCAAAGATAGGTGGAATTGTGATTTGTCGCGAGATGGAGAGTTCAAGGTTAAAGTCATCAGTAAACTTAATTTGATGACTTGTTTGTTCCCTTCGTCGGATGTTGCAACGAGATGGGTAAATTCTTTCCCATTAAGTTAATGTTTTATCTTGGTCGTGCTCGTCGTGGCTAGGTTACTACTGAGTCAATCTTAGCCGTAGAGTTGTTTTGGTGGATCTATCATATGTGTCCTTTTGGTACTGCTGATTCTGGGGATGTTCAGCATGTTTTTCTTTCGATGTGACGTGGCTCGGGTTGTCTTCGTAACATTTGGGTTGGTGGATTTGGATTATTTGCAGGTGATGTGTTCTTTCTCGGATGGGATGCTTGGTTCATATCCTTTCGACTTTACTTCCTCCGTTCAAGTCTATTTAGAAGGTGTTTTTTATGTTGCTTGGTGGCGGATTTGGAGGCTTCGATATTAGTTTGATTTTGACGCTTGCCTCTAATCTTTTTGTTTTTTTTTTTTTTTTTTTATTTTTTGTTTTTTTATTTATATTTTTTTTTGTTCGCGATTTTTGATGTCATTGTTGCTTGGCTCCTTTTTATGTGTTCTAGTAGGTGTTATAGGGTTTTTTTCTTGGAGTTATGTGAGTTAAAAACCCATATCTTATTTCTTTGTATGTCTTCCAGCTCCTTGCTGAGTTTTTTTTTAATAAAGTTGGCCGTTCATAAAAAAGTTTTTATTCAAATCTTTAAAAGTTAATTATTATTAGCTCGTACTTTGTTAATACTAAAGTATATGTACTTGTAAACTCGGGGGTCAAGAAAAAATGTTATTTTAATTACCAATGTATCATTTTTAAAAATTATTCGATTTTAATATTTTTATTAATTTCCTATATTAATTTAATTGTTTTATAAAAATAAGTATAATAGTAAAAAATAGTGCGCGTAGATTTTAAAACTGCATATCTTTATCGTTTCGACTACTGTTTTAATAAGTCTTCTTATGTCCTACGAGCTCTATTTATTAAGAAAATCTTTAAAAATATTATTTATTAAAAAATTAAACTCTGACGAGCCAGTAACTTTTACTGGTCATCACAGTTTATAAAAATAAAAAAAAAAAAAAACAATAAAAAAAAATGTTTTTTATAAGATTAATTATATGTAACTTGTATTAATGCATAACTTGTTCATTTTAATTCGTTTCTCGGAGTTTCTTACGCTTGGATTGGTTATAAAAATTGGTACTAGGTTTATAAAATATTAAAACTTTTAGATCAGATCTGAGACAGGAAGTTTCTATATCTAAATGCTTTTATAAAATCACTTTTAATACGAATAATTAATGTAAAACTTGTTAAATGTAAATCCTTTTTGTATAAATTTGTTTTTATAGTAGTTCTTTACATCTCACGATCCTTGTTAAGTGTTCTATTTTAATAAAATATAAAATGTATATTCGTTTAAGTGTCGGAAATTCAACAGTAGGGTATTTAAAAGTTAATTGGGTTTTTGGATAATAAACAAGTTTTTTAAATTACTTTTATTTAAGGAAATCCTTGCCTTATTTTACCAAGTTTTTTAACATCATGTATACACATAATAAGTCCTCTATTAGTCATAACACTTGTTCAAATGATCCATGTTTGTGATCATTTTGATACATAGTTTGTAGAATAACATTCACACATTTATATTGTTAATCTATTAATATAAATTTATTTAACATTTTACTAAGCATGTCCCTTTATTTCAATGTTATTATTTTTATATATACAAATATAAAATTCGAATTTAGTAGCTCTAAAAACTCATATAACACAAAAAATTAAATTAGGTGGTGTTTACATATATAAATACTAGTATGTACACATAAGATAATGAAAGAATGAATATTGATACTTTAAATAGACCTTATATGAAGTATGTAGTAGGATGATGAACAACAAGATATAAACACTCAAAACCAGCTTCCAATAATCAAAACAACCTAATCAAGATTACCCTAAATATGTTTTCTTGATTAATCCTTGTTAAACCCAAATCCAAGCTTGCTAATACCTTGAGTAACCTTAGATGATCTTAGAATGAATGCTAGTACACTTGGAATACCTTAGAAAATCAAAGATATATGGAACCCTTATTGTAAAAAGAATGCCGTATGTTTTGGTATGAAATTTAGAGAGGATGGTCGTGCTTTAGTAACTTTGTTGGAGAGTGTAAATGTTACTAGTCGTGCTAAACCTTCCTTTATATAGGAATAGGATACCACTAAATACTGAATATCAAAACATGGAATGAAGTGGTTTGGGTACAAGGTTGTAAGAACTCCTCTCCTCCTCCTAGGCAAAACTCACGGCTCAACAAGGTCCTTTGTACCTTGACAAGCCAATTTATGGAAAATAGGGGTTGGAGTACAAGTTGTAAGAGTTCTTAGTTGTACAGTTACAAGTTGTATTGGGTTTATGGATTGCTTTTTGTTTCTAAGCTTAGGATTCCGATTTTGAGGGGTTAGAAAATAAATAAAATAAGTTAATTGTGGGTAGTGGGTTTTAGGTATAAAAGTGGTATTTGTTTGAGTGTAGCAGGGTAAAGTGCTTCGGGTATGTACAGACTTTAATTTATGCGAAAGTAGCGTTTTTAGTAACCAACAAAAATAAAATTATGAAACGTTATAATATTTATTCTCCTAAAAATCATCATAACATTGCTTGATGTACAACTTTATAATTTGTTTGGTGTCGTTATTTTTTACGTTGAAAGCTTTGATTTTACGTTTAACGCGATTTAATATTCGATAAATAATTAAAAGAAAAATACGCTCGCAAAACTCTAAAAATAAATAATGGAATAATTAAAGTCGTAAATGACTTGAAAATGAGAAAACTGTTCAGCGAAGGTATCGTATGAGCTCTACACTTTTTAATAAAATAGTCAACGATATCTTAAGTTATGATGTTCAGCCTATTCCGAGTTCTTTTACTTATTTTAAGCTCCACGACTCAATGCGACAGGTAGTAAGAGTATTGGACTATTTTCAAATTGCACATATCCGCCATACGCCAACCGGCGTACGGCATGCACCTGATTGCATTTGATGAGTATTTTCAAATTCTGAATTACTTCAGAGAATGTTTAGATAACTTTACTAAATGATTAGTTTTATATAATCCTAAGTTTATAAGAAGGAACCAAGTTTAAGTGCAATGATATTGAAAAAAACTATATATTTTTCACGAAAAAAAACAAGGATCCGAGAATGCTCAAGAGAGTATTGATTGTTATGCATTGGGATTTGAAAAAATGCCAAAGTCATAACATGGGCAGTTCAAAAGAACGGGATTATAAATACCAATTTATGTTAGAAGCTGTTTGAGGAACAAAGATTGTGGATTTGGCATGTTATTTTGGGGTTCTCTGGGGCGAATAAATGAGTAAATGTGTTATTATTGTTCCCTATTTTTTGCATGAAGAACATTGCTGATATAGCTCTGAATGTCCGTATTATAGTAAACGGGCATTACATAAGGGAAATGTTACTATTTTAGCGACGGTATTTATTGGAATGGTTACGTTTGTCAAAAGTTTTCTGTTCTACAAAGGAATCCAGTCCTTTAAGTTGAAAACAGTTCAAGAAGCTGCAAGAAGAAAAGATATTGCAACGGCATCGGAGTCAAACAAGTCGTTAGGGGTATATTATACGAAAACCGATGCGTGCAAGGCACTATCAACAACCTCAAGTAGGAATCATGTATGTTGTATATTTTTAATAAACATGATATGGACACAACGCGGGATTGAAGTTAACTGAATCTATATGTTCGTGAGTCCAGAATTCCGACATGGTTTGGTGGGTCGAAGATGTAGATTTACATGATCGGAAGCAAAAAGAAAATTCGCGATAGTATAACGCACATCGATCTTCGAACAGACCTGCTGGACTAGCATCTATGGCAAATCATCGTTGTTAGTGATTTTTATGTTAATGTTTAAGTTTATAGATATTTTAGTTTATTATGTAATGTTTACGTTTTTAATGTATGTGTTTATTACATAATTTAAGTTTATTTTAAGGTTTTTTTAATTTCAAAAAAAAATAAAAAATAATAAAAAATTAGTTTGGCACCAGAAATTCTGGTGCCAACCAATGCCGCTGAATTCTGGTGTCATAGCAATTCTGGTGCCAAACACCATTTTGCTGACGTAGCACCACTTTTTCTCTATAGCACAAGAAGTTTGGCACGATCGCTCCCCGTGCTCTAGCTTAGCTTTCAAACTTGACAGTCTTAGTCTTATAGTCTCAACAAAAACTTCATATAACTCATTAATTCTTCTTTTTTCTCCTCTGAATAATCTGTTATTCCTCTCATGCCATAATAGATAAACACTTACAGCCAACCATAACCTTTTAATAATATTGTTAATAGAGTTCCCATTATATTCCATGCCATATTATTCATAATGTCATTTCATTCTACTTTAGTACACCTTAAACTTATTTTTTGTTTAACTTTGTTTCAAAATTTAGTAGAATACTTGCATTGAAAGAATAAGTGTTTATGAGTGTCCTGATCATGAAGACAAAGAGCACACCATCATATCATATGACCTCCAACTCTTGATTTTATCTTGAGTAGTTAACCTTTCCTGTACAGCTATCCACATAATAAAAGCATGCTTTGGAATATTATGATAAAACTATATAAATTTACCCCGGTTTACATTCTCATTCTCATTAATCAAATCTTTATAAGTTTGACTTACAAATTATTGTTTTGTAATCTAGCTCCTTGCTAGTTTTTGTTTCTAATAAAATCGCCGTTCCAAAAAAAAAAGCACCACATTTCGAATCACACTAAGATTAGGATACTTTTGACCCATTTCAGAAGGCCATATACATATTCCATTTACAACTAAATCTTTGACCACCATATCAAGCTTCAACCTTGCATTATATACATTTTTATAGGGGTGAGCAGAAAAACCGAAAAAACTAAAACCAAACCGAATTTGCCAAAACTGAACCGAACTATAAATTCGGTTTTCGGATTGGATATGGGTTTGACATTCTGAATCGAAAACCGAATTTATAAAAAAATATAATTTTTATATATTTATATATATAAAAAGACAATTAAAATTTTATCCTATATGAAAAACACTTTTTATGCTTGATTTTTTTTTGTTAAATATCTATGTAATTATTGTTATTTCAAAATAAATTGTGTTATTCGAGTCAACCCGAAAACCGAAACGAATTCAAATTCGGTTTTCGGTTCGGTTCGATTGAATTCTAGTTCGGTTCGGTTTTCGAATTGACCCAAAAAAAATTTAACCGAACTAACCAAACTGATCAACACCCATACATTTCTATAGGAAATAAAAGACTGTAACCTTCACAACGTTCCAATTATCGTATTGTTGAATCTTGAAAACATAAAAACTAAAAATAGAAACTAATAAATTAAAATTATCAAAACATGATCTCACGATCTTTCAAAATAGAAAAATAGAAAATAAGGACCAGAAACAAGTATACATATATAGTTTTTAAAAACAAATATGCATACAGTTTAAAAAAAACTATCACTATAATTATGTGCAGGGCCGTCTCTAAATTTCTGAAATTTTTGAGGGTCATGGCGAAATTACATAATGAGGCATTTAGAGAAAAAAAATGCCATATATGAAATGTCATTGTTCATAAGATTTAATGCAAATTAGTTATCTAAACGTTTCACATATTGTTAAAGGGACAAATATTGGGCCTCTAAAATTTTTTAAGCCTGTGCGGTCGCTCACCCCATGCACCTTCAAAAACGGCCCTAACTATATGCTGCTATAAAATCTCGTTAATATACACATGTACTCATACTCATCTCGTCTAGTTATTATTATAAATACACACAAACAACACAACCTTAGAGCAAGGGGTGTAATGGCTAAAAAAGTTTAGTCATTTGGGCCCCATTGAGTGCCACATCATCGCCACCTCATTTTAACACAACAACTCAAAATACCCCCTCACTCATAACACACCATATTTTAGCCACTTGGGTCCCACCATTCACCAATTTATTTATTTTCCTCAATTTTTCACACAAACTAAATTTATTTCATTTAAATAAAAATACAAATTACAATACAGAAATAAAAGTACAATACGGAATTTAAAAACAATACGGAATTTTAAAAACAAGAACGGAAAAAGTACATAAAAAACTAGATTACTATCCGGTCACTGTTGAGTATATTTTGCAATGATTTTTTCTTGTCTACTTCGGATAATGCTCGCTTTAGGTTCCGGCAGCGAATCAACATCAATCGTGAGAAACTCCATTTCTTTGAATTGCTTTCTTCGCCTTGTATGCGGATGTTCCGGCTTGTAATTTGCGCCTTAAGTCCTCAGATACATAATCAGATAAAGACCCCGATGCACTTCCCCCGCTGCTCCCCGTCGTTTCAGATTTGGTCTTTTTTGCGGGTCGAGTTTTGCCCTCGGGACGAGGTCTCGTATCAGGCCTAAAAATCTCGGTGTGATCCTCCGTATCAAGGGGTTTCGGCGCGTCCCATTTGGAGTGACTCTTAAAATACGCCAGCAATGCTCGAGTTGAAACTTTCTCCCCTTCGGATGTTGAGCTGCAAAAGTTATCTTTGCAGCCTCGATGTGATCCGCCTCATTTTCTCCACTTTTACGTTCAAGATGTTTGTAAATAGCGTTGAACTTTTGGCAATCAGTGTTGGTCCTGGTCCATTTACCCGTGAGCATATGTTTGGTACGATAACCTTGGGTCGAACTAGTGTTGAAGTCATCCATAATATGTCCCCAAAACGAATCCTCAGATCGGTCGGCTCCGATTTGGCCATTCTCGGATGTTTCGATCCAACACTGAGTTAGCAAAATTTCTTCTTCACGTGTCCAACGCGCACACTGTCGAATAGGCTCTTCTTCCTCCTCGTTCTCGTCGACTAAATCAATCGTGGCTCGTTTCGCCACTCGTTTGCCCCTACGTGGTTAAGGTTGTGATTGTTGAAAAGCATCTGGTTGTTTTTGGAGATTTTGGAATGGAGCGTTTTTTTGTTGTTGAAAATTTTGGAATTGGTTGTTGAGTTGGTGGTTAATAAATTGTTGTTGTTGTTGACGATAAATTTGTTCCGGTGGCGGTATAGGTATCCCATATTGCGTACCAAAACCGGGATATTGTTGGAATGCCGACGAAGATTGTGAGTTTTGTGACGATGGTGCAGACAGGTTTGAGCCAGTTTCTTGTTGGTATGACGAGTTGGGACTAAGAAAGTGAGTGAAATACCCTTGCTCATTTGGATTTTGAGACATTTTTTGAGGTATTTTTGATAGAAATATTAGATGGATAGAGTTTTTTTTGTGTATAACAAAATGAAGTGGGAGGTTGTATTTATAATAAAAGGGGTGGAAAAAAAAGTAAAAAAATATATATTAAATGTTTTTAGCCGTTTGAATTCGAACGTTACCATTTTTTTTGTTTGCTACTACGTTGGAGAAGTGGATAAAACCACTTGGCGAAAAAATGGCTAAAGGTTGGGTATCATGGCGATAGCCATATGGATGCCACATTGGATTGGCTAAACAACGGCGAAGCACAAAAATTATTACACCGGATGCTCTAATGATTCACCTTTTTTCAACTTTTTCTTTAATCATTTCGTTACAGTTTCACACAAGTTTATAACAAAATAGCAAATGGTTCCAAAATCTTCTTTAGGCATGTACCTGACACTTTAGCAAGCAAATTTAGTTTCTAGCTCATTAAAATAAAAACCTTTTTGTAACACAAGTTAATTCTCTTCATGATTTCCACTCTTCATTGGTACTCCCTTGATTGTAAAGTAAAATAATATTAACAATATGTAAAATGATGAAAATATTTAATCATACAAGTACGGGAGTACAATATATGACTAATTTAGAAGAATAAGTTTCGATAC